>JAZHYW010047127.1:0-39954 GCA_037355805.1 Ixodes ricinus
GTAACACCGGCTAGCTGCTTCTTAGTTTTTTTTTATTCGTGTATGAATGTGATTTATACACGAGTGTGTCAGTTTACTTCCGGATATCTATTTTCGTGTAAATTCATGAATAATCATTTCTTTTTTTATTGGCCATTATCACATACATTATACATAAAAATAATTGGCCATTATCACATGCTATATAAAATGACATCGTAATTAATATTTCACAGTACAATCCAATAATATTTTAAATTAAGAAGTTCACCGAAATTCATATTTTATAAAATCGTTTTTGTTTTGTTTATACTGCGTATACTGGTGTGAAGCAAAGCAAAACAATACATGTATAGCATAGTTCTAGCACTTTCCCACCACGTACAACAACAACAATGCAAATTAGCTCGTTTTTTTTTTTTTTTTTGCCGAGGTCGGTTTTAGTTGCGATGCGTATAGTATCCGATAGGCTCTCCGTTTCCTTACGTAGCAGTAACGACCTTTGAGCCATGTTTATTTATAGCCCTGTCACAAAGTTTTTTGTTTTTCTCTCTGGCTTCCAAAGAAAGGGCTTTGAATATATCAAATATTCCAGCAGATAGATATTTCAACTCATTGCTGTCTGAGGCAAAGTATATTCATGTATTTTTTGTTTTGTTTTCTTTATTGGGGGCGCTTTTTTCTAGTTTCTATGATAATGGACCGCTTCAATGTCGTTTTTCTTAGATATGTGTCTTTCAGGTTCTGAGCAACATTACCGAGTTTTGCTATGCCTACTGCTCAGCCTTGTTCTAATTTTGTTGTAATCTCAAATTCATTTTTGAATTTTTTTTCACTTTTTGCGCTTTTTAAAGCTAGTTAATGTCCATCTTAATTCTTGTTCCTTACCTTTCTTTCGCAATAAGCTTCTCCTTAACTGCGAAATAGTTGTATAACGTTCGCTGCACATTCTTCTCGACATTTGCACGCTTGGAATCTCATCGGCATTTTTTTTTCTAAGAGCGCAAATACGTTTTAGCTGTTTCGAACTTTCGAGATAGTTTCTTGTGAATTTCGTACTTATCATCCGGCGATGTCGTTACCGCAATGTTACATTTCGAGCGCTTTTGATATTGTTGTTTTTCCGCGAGACGTTCCCTTAAACCACACCCGAGCACATTCCTTGATGCCAGCTGTAAGCACAATCGACGCATCTTATATAGTAATAAATATATTTATTTCTCCAGTTCAAACGAAGGAAATGAGTCGGGAGCACTAAGAGCTAAAAGAACCTGTCAACAAGTAAGCTTGCACTTGTCTGTCAACTCAGCCCATCGGCAGGCATTGAACAAACGAGTTTTCGTGCAATGAAAAATACACTCATACACCAAAATTACACATTAGCAAATAAAATAGGAGAAACAAAACACAGAAACTTTATAGAAGTTAAAACTTGCTGCAACACACGCTAGAAGATATTGCTTCTAAATTTCAATATTGTTCTCCAAAACTGTTTAGAAGCTTAGGAATTAAATACCGCAACATTTGCTGCCCAAAATATAACCTGCATGTGGGAATCTTCCAATATTCATTATGGCGGGTAAAGTAACCCGTATTATATTTTTCTAATGCAGCTATTTCTTTTAAAAGAAGTCGAACTTTGCTTTATTCTATTCCTAATGGTGAAAACAAATTTACAGTGAGATAGGTGATAAATTTGCACCATTTGCGGGTTACTGAACATGCTCTTAGTCTGAGAAGCATAAGGCGCTATGAAGATGGTTGACAGCATTTTTGTTTTAATTAATTAAATTTTGTTTAGGTTGGATGCCGTGGTTCGTGCCCCAGACGAGGTTTCAAAACTCAAGAATGAGTAAAACAAAGCATTATAAATATTCATTTTCACGCGAAATTGCAGGATTTATCTGTGTAGGTATGGCAGACCACCAAAACGTAACAATTTGGATACACATATTTTCCATGGCTGTCACAAGTCATATTTTTAAAACAAGACACGGAGTGTTACAAAATTACCCACGATGTCTATCACGCTTGTGTCAAATACCGTAGGTTTTGGGAAAACACGAGAACATACTAGAATTTGAGCGCGCAACACGAGAATGTAAAAGAGGCCGATGGGTGGCTGTAGCAACGCGTTAAATGACTTGACTGGTGAGAGCACCCACATTCAGAAGGAAATCGTACGATTCGTTGAAAAGATCTACGAATCAAACCTGATCCATCTCGGTGCGCCGTACTGTCCGGAATAATTTTGTACGAAATCATTTTGGCTACGATTGGTTTAGCTTATTTTGCCTAAGTCGTGATATGGTTAGTAGATCTTCCTATCAATAGCCAAATTGAACCAGGATTTCGCAGTCAGCATTGAGGTCTGGTAATGGCCCTAGCCTAAGCGGATTAGTTTTGGATAATTTGCACTGTTTGATTCGAATGTCTAGCAAATCCCCTGAAGTCAAATGAGAGCTAAATATATCCGTCAATGTATTTAATTAAGAAAGGGGGCACCATGAAAAACCGGAATTTTGTTTTGCATAGTCGTGTATTGTTTTAGGTTTTTGTTTTAATGATCAAACTTTAAAGGCTTTGAAAAGTTCTCTCCGCCTGATCGAATACACGTGGGAGACTTTCTTTCGATGCTCCAAACAGCCTTAAACTTGTCAAATTTGATGCCTTTCGGTACTTCTGTCTTTTTTTTTCTTGATTTTAATTGAAAAATGTTGTAATCCGGGAAGAAATGACGCAGGGGGCGAGGTCGGGTGAATAAGGTGGGTGGAGTACAAGGGCCTTGCCGTTTATGAAAAAATTGCTAAATATTCGAGGCTGGGTTGACCTGTTGTCATGGTAAAGGAACCAGTCTGCTTCATACCACAACTTGTGTAGTCATTTTGCCAACACGTGAGTTATGAATATTTATTGACCGAAAATGGCTTGACCACCTTTAAACATTTTTTATTCAACCAGTTCGCCCGAGGTAATTTTTTTTTATTTCACTGGATGAGAAATAAAAAATAATTATAAAAGACACACTGTTTTCGGATGTGGAGGATGTACAACAAAATCGTAAGCACTGAAAAGTATCAACATCGACAAGTTTGAAGTTTGTTTTGAGCACTCAAAGGAACGTCTCTACAGGTGCATTGCATCAGGCGGAGAGTGTTTTAAAGGCGATTGAAATTGAACTTTAAAGAAAAAAATGAAAGCCGTTTACAACTCCCTGTAACGCCGAATTAGAGCGCAGCTCTTGAGGAGCAGGGGAAGGCACGGGGGGGGGGTCACGTGACCTCAGGGAGGGGGGGGTCACGTGGCCTGGGGGTCACGTGACCTCGAGGAGGGGGGAGTTTCCCGCTAAATCTAGCGGGGAAAATTTCCCGCATGATTTAGCGGGGAATTTTCCCCGCCAAATCTAGCGGGAAATTTAGCCGAAAATTTTCCCCGCTAATTTAGCGGGGAAAATTTTCCGCTAGATCTAGCGGGGAAAATTTCCCGCTAGATTTAGCGGGGAAAATTTCCCGCTAGATTTAGCGGGGAAAATTTTCCGCTAGATTTAGCGGGGAAAATTTTCCGCTAAATTTAGCAGGGAAATTTTCCGCTAGATTTAGCGGGGAAAATTTTCCGCTAGATTTAGCAGGGAAAATTTTCCGCTAAATTTAGCGGGGAAAATTACCCATCATGCACCGCGCGGTTACGCCGACGCGACGCGACGCGACGCCGACGGCGACGCCGCCTGCCGGAAACAGGCGCCTAAGAGCTGCGCTCTAAAATACTCGATTTAGTAAAACAATAATTACTATATCTTTTGGGTCCTCCATTGTGCACAAGGTATTACCTTACCCAAAGTTTATAAAAGCAGGGGCTCAAACAGAAAACCTGCACATAACTGTCCTTTCAACTTCATTGCCCCGGCAAAACACATCTGTAGGGCTGCCTTCCTTACCGAATTAAGATAACTAAGATAACTCTGTTGGAAATATTCATAACCCGTTTTATACCGTTTTTCATAGCTTCATCAATGAACCGCTTGGTGCTGTGAATGCATGGTTTTCTGCATAAAGCGTGCCGAGCGCACAGGCCTCTACAACTTCCTATTCTGCTCGTTGGTGCGTCGACCTTGCAGAAACCATCGTAGTAGTGAACCGTTCTCGATATTTTACAAAACGCGCACATGTGCTTTCGTGTCACCCACTATAAGGGCCCACGCCCTCGTGTCGCTCGCTTTCCCGTCGGGGTTCTCGTGCAGTGTGCTTCCGAGTTATACGTATCTCTTCAGGGCCAAATAGGTTTGGAACATGTTCGAAAAATGAAAGGTGATTATCATTTTATTACCAACAAAGTATTTAACCTACTCTGAAATCTGTCGAACTTGTGTCTAGAGCTCTAGCTCAGGGTTCCCAGAGTGCATAAAGCTCTAAGAATTATAGCACAGAATACTAACAATTTAAAGCTCGCATAGAGATATTCTTTATTTCCATGTTGCGGTGAGTTAAAGAAGGCTCTTGGTGTAAAGATTAACGCAACAGGCCATAATCCACTGCACTATGACGTGCTTTGGAAGGCAGCCCATGACGTGCTCAAAGCGTTTTTTTGTATTAAATCAGTGAGGGCAGCCTTGTTTATTTCGAGCGTGGAAGCAGGATTGCATAGATTCGCTTCGGAAGTCTGGTATAAGCGCTACACTCCATTACATAGGGTTACCCAAGCCACCAGGCTCGATCAATAATCGACGTCAAAATCGACGCCTATACGTAGCAGTCTAAACTTTTCGTCAAACATGTATTTCACAGGTCAGTTTTTTTATTTTGCAAAATTACAGAGCGTAGCTTTGTTTTTTGTGCAAAAATGGGTCAAGAAACTTGCAAGTGTTTACGGCGGGCGGCGACACAGACGACAGGGGTCCAGTAGCGGGCTGTGTTTGGCGTTCGTGTTGATGAACTGCGCTCCCTCCTTATCGTGACGGCTCGCGGCCACCGTGGTTCATCAAAATTAACATAATCTTTTGAAACGTATATTTGGCTAAAAAATAAATGCAGACAATAAACGCAACACTTAAAGTAAAGAAAAAAACGCCTCTGCATAACAACGGCGCTTTTGCTGCCAATGGATTTCGTCCGCATGTCGTCTGCTATATTTCGCTGGTCGGCTGCACCTTCAGCGCTGCTCCCGACGCCATCTATCAATACGAACGCAAAACACACCCCGCTTCTGGACTTGGCCGTATGTGTCGCCGCCCGCCGTGGACCTTGACAATTTTCTTGGCACTTTTTTTACAGACAGAGATTCTTCGCTTTGTAATTTTACAAGAAAAAAAACCGACGTGTGAAATACACCTTTGACGAAAAGTTTCGATTGCTACGTGCAGGCATCGATTTTTACAGTTTATTTGAGATCGAACCTGTTTAGTTGGGTAACCCTATATTTGCCGAATCACTGCATTTAACCTGTATATGTAATATATATATATATAACAATAAAAAAACATGTTTGCAAATAACCAATACTGTTTTCAGTCAGGAAGACCTACAGTGAATCACTTGGTCTATCTGGAAACAATACTCCTTGGAGCCTTTTTTTATAAAAAAACAATTGCAATTTTTTGCAGTCTTCGCTTTAGAAAAAGCGTATGGCACTACACGGAGCTTCGGAATGCTTAAAGACCTGGCACCTCTGGTATTCGGGCTGATTGCTGAATCATAAAACATATTTCGACGTGCATAATATTCCGGTTTTGACTGGGCAGTACACCGTCGAATTTATTTGTTCGGAAAAACGGAGTTCCAAGTTGGCCATTTTAAGTGTCACCATGTTTGCAGTCAAGATGAACTGTAATGCCAGGATACTCCGGAAGATCATCTACTCATTGTGAGTAGACGATCTGCACACCATTTGTTCTCCTTTTAACACTTCCAGCTGTGTATGCCAATTTTATTTAGGCTTAAATATACTGGGCACTTGGAGCAGACGAAATGGTATTAGGTTTCCCAGATAAAGAATTTGCGTGACTTTTTCTTTAGGCCGTGGGTGACCTCTTCATCTAGACCTGAACTTAAATGGCCGCACTTATATATTATAACCCAGCATTAATTTCTGGGCATAATTTTAACAAGAGATCCCCTTTTATGTTTCACCCGAGGTTTCTTCAAAATAAAAATCTCTTGGAAATATTAACCTGCTGAATTGTTTAGGGAAGATGTCATAGGGATCCAATCGAAAGTCTATTCTGCGACTTCACAATTTTCTTGTGTGGTCCCCTTTTGAGTATGTTTCCTTAGTACATTGGCCAGCAAGACTATCGTCTCTTAAGATTAGAAATACATTGGATGATCTCGATTTGTGGCTCTCCACGGGTATATTTCGCGCGTCCCCAAATGAAAGTTTATATGCGAAGACCAACAAGCTGTTATGGATAAAATAAGGCAATGTCGGAGCATGATATATACCTAGGAAATTTTACCTAACTCTTTCTATAAACTTATTATGCATTAAAACTGCTAGGTTTTACCGCCTTCTTGGTAGAAAAACACAGAATTGTGTTTCTATTAAGTCTACCCCTCGCAGATTATCGCACATTTCACCGATTTCTCTGGATGGAATATACTCAACTGGCTTATTCAGCTAAATGACAATATCGATCCCTCGGTTATTCTGTTGCAACTTGTCACTTACAAAAATTAATAAGCCCACTGTCGCTCCGGCAGTCATACTTGAAGAATTGCACGAACTAAAGACAAAGTATGCTCATTGTTTCCAATTTTTATAAATTAGTCTACCGTTCTTCGGATGCGCTGCGCAGTTGGACAACTTTACCATGGTTAAACGTCTTAGTTCGGGTCACAATGTATTTGCAGCAGAAACGTCTACGGCCAACTTACGAGTTGGTTATATCAGACAAAAGCGAATAATAAAGTCGATCATATCTGTAGACTCGAAAATTGTGATCTCAGCGAGTATCTCTCTCAAGAACATAAAGTACAAAGTCGTGCAGCTTGTGCGTGCCAGGATAATTTCTGGACTAAAGAAAGAATACTATATTATGCATTGTTTCCCTTGGCAAATACAAATATATTTAAAATATATTCCAATACACTTATATTGTATTTATAGCTTACATTGAATTTGAAATACGCTAAGAGTATACGGCTCTTTAATTAAATCGAAAATATGGTAGATAAATTTACAATCCAAGCACATTTCAAATAACGTTCAAATGTATAAATACAATCTTAGTATAGTAGAAATTCCTTTCAATGGCACTCCTGAGAATATTAGTTTGAAATATTCAACACATCTGTTCCAAATTACATTTCAACTAAGCCTGAAGTATATTCAGGTGCCTAGATAATACTCCAGGATATTCAAAATATTTGGCAATTACGCTTTTGTAAATATGAGCCAAATGCATGCAAATTGATTTCATAGAAAAAAATAAACGAGGAGAATTTTTTTTGGGCGCCTATTTGTTTAAATGCGGCCGGGCAGGAAGACTTTCTCCGCTCGTTGAGCGACGAACCAAGCGTAATCGTCCTGTTCGTCTTCGTGGTCGCCAACACAGTCGCCGTCGGTATCGTCATTGGGTTCGTCATCAAGGTCGCCGTCAAGGTTGTCGTCGGGGATGTCGTTGAAGTCATCGTCCCGGTCGTCCTTGGTCCGCCGTCAAAGTCGTCGTCAGGGTTGCCATCAAAGTCGTCGTTCCAGTCATAGCCTGTGTCACCATCAGGGACTGCGCAGTCTCGTCGTCAAGGTCAAAGATACTGCTTGTCACCGAGGCCGTAGTCGGTTGGTTGTTGACGTCGTAGCCGGGGTTTGTCTTCTGAGTCGTTGTCCACTTCATCGTTGGCGTAGTCATCAATGTCGTCATCATGTTATCGACGAGGTTGTAGCCAGGAGCTTTGTCGAGTTTATAGTCCGGTCGTTTCTGAGGTCATAGCTGAGGTCGTCGTTGATGCAACAGTTGGAGTCGTTCTCGCATACTTTTGGGGGCGTCGCCTTCACGGTCTTTGTCTTCGGAGTTATAGCGTTCACAGGTGATACGAATCCTCAGCATAGATTGCGTTACACCGCACTTCCACCAAAATGTCACGAATAAAATACAAACTTTATTAATAATAAAACAATAAATGAACACTTAGTTCCACCAACTTGTGCCGAGAAACATAACGTGACAAAGACCGCACATACTTTGACAGTAACGGAACGACGACTGACTCAATCAGCCACGTGAAGCTCCTTTTGTAGGCACGCGATAATTTTGAAGTTTCCGAGCTCGAACAAACAACACGATTATCGACTCATCTGAAACATTCTAGTCATGCAAACAAAAGCAAGATAAAAATGACAAGCTCTGGCGGGGATTTAACCCCATCCAGCGGAGTGGGTGCCGAGCCCGCAGATGACTCAGCTATTGGCACGCGGCAATATTATGTTTTTTTGCCTGAGCAAAAAACAGAAATATTTTAAATGCATTCAAATGCACATGTAAAGGGTTTCAAGCCTACCTTGCATTTTGAAATGCGCGATGTACACGGTATTTTTTTATAAATTGAATAAAATGTAGATAAATGCAGACACCAAAGTACATTTTAAATAAATTCCACGTATACAAATAAAATCCTAGTATAATTAAAAATATGTTCTAGTGCACTATTGGGAATTTTAATTATATACTCCAAAATATACGTTTATCGTAATAAAAACAAGTGTCGCGAAAATGCATCTAAAATAAGCCTAAAATACACTTAGGTACCTAATATCGCGTTGGTATAATCAAAATCCCTTGGAAATACGCTTTTCTAGATATCAACTAAATGCTTGCAAATGGTATTGAAGCCCTCAGAAAAACGAAGAAAAATATATTTATTTTCGGTCGCCTATTTATTTATCTCTCAGGGCAGCACAGACAACCCCAAATATCAGACTAATATTTGTCCTATATTGGTCACATATTGGTAAATAGTGTCCAAAATTGTTGACCAATATGAGAAACTGCAAAGCGGTGCTATATTGGAGTGATATTGTGGGCTCATATTGGCATTTGCTGTGGACCCAATATTGACCATTCTTAGTGCACATTTTCTAGCCAATATTTGCTACAGGGGCTTTCCCAATATTAACCAGAATTGGTGAACATTTTCTTTCCAATATTGCCTGCACGAACTGCCCCAATATTAACCCCTCTCAGTACACGTTTTTTTGACAATATTGGCTAGACGAACTTCTCCAAAGTTGACCACTATTCGTGCACATTTTCTAGCCCATGTGGCTATGGGAATTTCGCCACTATTAAGCAATATTGGTTCACATTTTCTAACCATTACTGGCCATAACAATTTCCCCAATATCGTAGTATATTGGTATACTTAATCTAGCCAATATTGGCTACACCACCTTCTCCGATATTGCCCTATATTGGTTCTCAGTTCTAGCCTATATTGACAGCATGATCCTCCCCAATATTGCTCTATATCGATCACATTCTCTTAGCCAATATAAGGCCTTCACCTTTGCCTTATAGCAACCAATGTTGGGTAATTGTTTTACCACGATGCAGCCAAAAACAGTTCTCGTTAACTTACATACAAAAATATAACAATTTTGTTTTTCATTGGACATTTTTATTATTTAGAAACACAGAAGGCAGCCAGCAAGGCTCTTCACTCTTCGACATGTGGAACAGGGTTTCGGCATTGCTCCGCTTGGTCTTGCGTTTTTTCCACTTGTCCATTTGTCTTTCCCGCTTAAATTCACACTTGCCCTATGGAAACTTGGGCCTGCCCTGCTCGGATGGTGCCTGGGTTATTCTGCTATCCTCCCGGTCCACGGTACCAGACAAGTACTCCCCCAATAGTTTTCTATGTGTCAGCGATGTATAGATGTACGTTGGCGTCGGAGGTGGCGATGTCGGCGAAACAGCAGGATCGAGCGCTGGAGCGAGACTGCCTCCGGCTCGGCACGCGGAGCCCCTTATGAACACGTTTGGGATTCTGGAGCAATCAGTGTAGAAGTTTCGGCACGTAGAACATTCGCACTTCGAACAAGCAACATGATTCTCTAGTTTTCCACAACACTAAATTGCAATAATAAATAAAAGACGCATCGCTCCCAGGAATCGAACTCTGGCTCTTTGCGTTGGAGGCAAACACGACAACCGTTGGGCCACGGCCGTGCTGTTTTTTGTTTTTTTATTGACATGGTAAGGTACAGGTAACGCATACATATGAACAATTCACCACAATCAAATGGGCGGTGCATATTTTTCATAGAGATAAAAGTATTGGGATATGAAACTCCCCTCAAACTTTTCAATTCTTCAAGCATAGGCAACCATTGAGGGACGGTACTGGTTTTGTACACTGCTGTGAATTCACGTACCATCTGCGTGAAATACTTTCGAACAGAGAGTGCGTTAACATCCGCGTGTCTAACAGCCATGCGACATCGCCAAATGCAGTGAAGACCGGTAAGCAGGATCATATATAATAGAACAATGTCATTCGGATTTGTTTTTAAAAATCTAATATCATCGTGGGGCACAGGTAGGTGTTTTTAATAGTCCTCTGTGAGACATCCGATAAGAACAGGGCATTCCAACATTCCAGGAAAACATGCTCAATTGTTCCGGGATTCTTTCACAAAAAACAATTATCTCCCCATGGTACAAAAATTCCTTTGTCTTTTAAACACGCCTTCACCGGCAGCGTATTTGTATGAAGTTTAAGAAATAAGGTTTTCACCTCTGGCTGAGCGAACATTTTCTTAACTCGGCTTGGAACGTCTAGCTCACGGCGTTCACAGCACCAAGGGCGATACAAATGCACCGAGAAATGAGCGTCATATAAATCTCGGGTTAAACGTTTCCGCGTCACCCCAGACAGATAAACGAATGAAAAACGAACCGACAAAAACTGAAACGCAGTGAGTACTTTGTCCAAGAACGCACTGAGCCGGCCAAACTAAAGATTTTACGAAGAAAAGAATAAACGAAGGCACATGTTGAGACAGTCTGGTCTGTAACACTGTACGTAGAAAAAAGATCTGCTTGATCTCAGAGAAACATAAAACGGGATACAACTTGTTTGATCCAGAGGTGCGACAGCGAAAGACCACCTTCAGAAACACAACAAAAAAGGTTGTCCCAGTTGAGTCTCTCCAAAATAGACTGTCATAATAAATACCCCCATAAAATACGGTGTAGCTTCTGGAGCTTCATGCGGGAACACGTGATGGCTTGGAGGACGTCACCGATTTCTGCGATTAAAAATACATTGCATACCGTGGCGCAAGTGAAAACTGATAATGCATTTCCTCAAAATTTAAGCGTTGTCTACTTGGCTTTGTCAATCACTGCTGGCCAATATGTATACATTTTTTTATAGTGCTGAAGAGGCACCCCAAGGTACGAGGAAGGTGCCAGGAAAAAGTTTATATTTTCAAAGAGCTTCGGTCTCGCGTCCCAAAAGCCATGCCGAAACCCAACACATTTCTGCCAACAAACAGAGGCCCCGGTTGCTTCACAAAAGATTTTAATCATATACACTCTTCCAGAAATGCTCAATTTGTCGCGGCAAAACACGGCCACATCGTCCGCATACGCTAGCGATTGTACCTCCGTGGAAATTATCTGAAACCAAAAGTATATTTTCATTTTGAATTGTGCTTCGAGAGAAGGGTTCGAGATAAATATTGAATAATAAGGGCGAAAGCGGACATCTCTGTCTCACAGACGAGAGCACTTGGATGGGCTCACTTAGGCGTCCGTTAACGATCAGCTGCGTAGCACATCCGCTATACATAAATTGAACGCCAGCAAGAATAGCTTGTCGTACTCCAACATGTTCCAGTACCTTAAATAACACACTCTGTTGTACATTGTCTACGATCGAAGGCTTTTTCTAAACCTATTTGTAGCATAGCTACCTGGTTCAGATCCCTATCGCAACACTCAAGAACACTACGCGCGCAATGAATATTCGTAGAAATAATCCGGACCTTGATCTCACATGTTTGGTGTGCACCAACAATTTTATGGATGAGTGTTCAGAAGCCTTCGCGCAAGCATTTTTATAAAAAAAATATTATAATCTACGTTGCTCAAGGCAATCGGTTATAATTTCTTGCATGTTTTTTTATTTTTGTCATCGGCTATTTTGGAATAAGAACAGTGTGACTTTTCTAAAAGACAGCTCAATGCTCTCGTCTCAAAGGCCTCTGAGATCACTCTATGAAGTTGTTGTGCTAAAACATTATATAACTTTTGTAAACACTCCGCGTTTAAACATCAGGGCCAGGCGTTTTCTCTGCTTGTAGTTCATCTATTGCGGAACCTATTTAATTTATCTCAGTTTGCTGTTCAATCCAAGCGGTCGTATTCTTCTTCTAATTTTGGCATCAATTTTAAGAATATGTTATCAACTTTGTCAAATTGAGGGCTTCGTCTCGCTGAAATACCTGACTGTAAAACTCGACGAATGCATGCTCCATCACTTTTTCGTAAGTACTTTTCGAGCCCTGATACTGTATTTCACAGATTATCTTTTCACTTCGGTTTAGCCTTTCTTTTCTAAGCGCTTTTTTAATTAGTTGTTCACCAAGAAAATATTTCTCGGCACGCGATATAAATACAGCACCTCTATACTTCTCAGTCTCAATTGCTAATAAACTATTTGTCGTCATCTGCATCTCCGTAATGAATTTACCAGGACATTCACATTCTAAATTGAAAAGCCTTCTTGAGATTCGCCTGTAGCTAGTTTCGTCCTCAGCATCGTTTAAGTATTTCAATGTATTTAAACGATCTAATGCTGCTAAAATTATTTCTTGCTTGATCAGCTCCAATGACTCAAATGAGCTAGTACTAATCGCTACTTGTCTTATACTCCAGCAGTGCTTTTGATTTCTTCGTAAAGTTTCCGTATTCTAAAAGCTTAAAGTTTAATTGCCGCAGGTCCCAACTGAAGCGATTCTTTACTGCCTTAGCTTTACCGAGAGTAAAGGTTACCAGTGAATGGTCACTGAAAATGATTGGTAGAACCTTGTAATTGTCCGCACCACTCAAAAGCTCTGCTGGCACATACATAGGCTCTGTCCAGTCGAGCGTTGCTAGACGAGCAGAAGTCCGTATAACGCAATTTTTCGTGTTTTTTTTTCTGGTTAAGTTACAACATCACGAAGGTAATGTTCAAGGATTATATTGTTTAACATCAACGCACTAGCATTCCTTTGACTATTGTTATTGGACCTGTCACCGGGCTCAGAGACGCCGTTAAAGTCTCCTAACTGTACTGTTTTTCGTGAACAGTTAAAAAATGGAAGAAGGAGGTCACAAATGCTTGCCTCTCTCTTACCTGATCTGGACAGTAACCACGAAGCCCTTCCTTCACATTTGAAACATGGGCGCCACCATAACCGTCCTTCAGTTTTTTTTTCCTCTTATTCCGTTCGCTTCACTTCATCACAAACACAGCAAAGACAAATTATTGCCACTGTGGGTGCTACTGCGTCCTTTTCTCCAGAATAGGCCTTTGTGGAGGCTCGTAAACACCCACTTCAGTGGCTCGGCATCTCGACAAAGCAAGAGATGGTCAGCTATGGCGGCTCAATCTGGCAGTGTGTTAAATGCGTCTATTTCGTATTCGTATGGTAAGAGAGCCTCCAGAGCGCACGATTTGGGAGCGGTGACGGTAGAGCGCGCGAGATGAGAGCCCTGCGACACGTGAGCTTGTGCCTTGAGATTGAGTGACACAAGAACGCACTAGCATTTGAGCGCGCGACACGAGAACGCAAAAAAGCCGATGGGTGTCTGTAGCATCGCGTTAAATGATTTCATTATTCAGAGCAGCCATATTCAAAACGACATCGTGCGCTGCGTTGAAACGATCTACAAATCCGACCAGATTCATCTCGGTCCGCAATTTTATCCGGAACCATATTGTACGAAATCATTTGGCTACGATTGGTTTACCTCCTTTTGACTGCATGGGTCGTGACGGGGTTAGTGGACTGGGCTATTAATAGTCAAATTGAACCAGGTTTTTGCAGTCAGCGTCGAGGTGTGGTAAATAGCCATAACCGAAAGTGTTACTTTTGGATAATTTGCACTGCTTGCTTGGAATCGCTAGCAAATATCCCCAAGTCAATTCAAGCATAAATATATGATGCGATTTATTTTATTAGATATATTTTTTTTGTGGGGGGGGGGGGCGGGTCGCCAAAAGAAACCGGAATTTGTTTTTGCATAGTTGTGTATTATTCTTTTAAATGCTCAATCTTCAATGTCATTCAAAGTTCTCTCCGGCTGATGCAATACACGTGTGGAGACGTTTCTTTGAATGCTCCAGAGAGCCTTCAACTCCTTTAGTTTGATGCCTTTCGATACGTCTGTTTGTTTGTTTTTTTCTGAATTGGCTAATCGTTTTTGTTTGAAATATCTTGTAATCCGGTGAAGAAATACCCAGGGGCGAGGTCGGCGGAATGTGGAGGGTGGGTACAATGGCCTTGCCGTTTTCTTTCAAAAATTGCCAAACATTTGAGGGGGGGGGGTAGGCGTCTTGCCATGGTGAACGAACCAGTCTCCTGCCTGCCACAACTTGGGTAGTCATTTTGCCTCCACCGTGAGTTATGAGAATTTATTAACCGAAAATGGCATGATCATTTTTGTTTATGACATTTGTTTACAAAAAATACCATGGCATGACATTTATGGCTCCCGGTACTGCCCCCCCCCCCGCTCCTCATGTAATACTCCAATGGGGCCCTTACGGGTCACTAAATGGAGTAAAGAAATACATTGGGTCCCTCGCTTGTGTATTATTGTTTTTCTTTGAGTTTTTATTCCGTCTGAGATAACAGCACTCATTAACAAGGTTGCATGCGCGAGAGTGGTTGGGTAATAAATTACGCAAATCATAGGTTCACCTTTAATTCCATAGTAACCCTATGCGCGATAATTCATTAGTTTTTGTAACTGTCTTTAAATATCAGTTTCAGCAGTAAGTAAAAAGATGTAAAATTATGTGCTGGATGGAATAAAAAAGTTTGTATTAAGCACTATTTGCAGTGTGCGCACTGTAGGCACCACACTCCAAGGAATGCTCATTACATTTGTCAGCAATCGTCATTACACTGAAGCACGTGCATTCAACTACAACCTCAGTAATACCGGTTAGCTGCGTCTTACTTTTTTATTCGTGTATGAGTGTGATTTATACACGAGTGTGTCAGTTTTCTTCCTGCTATTTATTCGCTTATAAATTTATGTATAATCATTTATCGTTTTTTTTTCTAAATTTGCACAGAACACAGTCTGCTTCTTCTGCCTCCTTTATTAAGCAAACGTCCTTCGATATTATAACAAAACACGATATTTGTTTTACCAGGTTTTATATTTGCCTTAGAAAATACATTTACTTTGTATTTACATTTTACAGTACAATCCTATAACATTTAAATTTTTAGAAGTACACCGAACTTTATCTTTCACTGAAATGTTGTTGTTTTTTATGCTGCGAATACTGGTGTGAAGCAAAGCAAACCAATACATGTATAGCGTACTGCTTGCGCTTTCACAATACGTCTGAAAAAAAAATCTTACGGTCTTTACCTTTTTTTGCCGAGTTTGACTTTAATTGCGATACGTATAGTTTCCGATCGCCGTTCCGTTTTCTTACGTAGCAGTAACGACATCTGTGCCATGTTTATTTATAACACTGTGACAGTTTTTTGTCTGGTTTCCAAAGAAATGGCTTTGAATATATCAAATTTTTCATCAGATAGATGTTTTAACTTTTGCTGAATGAGGGGAGTATGTTCATGTTTTTTTCTTGATTTTGATTGGAGGCGTATTTTTCCCTTTTGTAGGTGATTGACTGCCTCAGTGTGTTCTTTTTATGTGTTTTCTTCAGTTTCTCAGCAACATTACCGAGTTTTGTTATCAGGCTCGTATATTCCGGGACTGAAATTCAGTGCACTTCGAGGTCTTTTAACCAACCATACTGCTCAATGTTTGTGTAATTTTGTTCTAATCTTGTTTTAATTCCGACATTTTTCACTTTTTGCATCTTTTTAAAGCTCATTAACGGCCGTCTTAATACTTGTTGATTACTTTTCTTGAGCGGTAAGATTCTCCCTTATTGCGTAGTTGTTGTATCACATTTGTTGCACATTCTTCTTGACATTTGGCATGCTAGGTGACTCATCGGCATGTTTTAGTAAGTGAGCATGGACCTTTAACAGTTTCGCACTTTCGAGAAGTTTCTTCTGAATTCCCTACTGATCATCCCGCGATATCTTTACAGCAAAGTTACATTTAGGGTGCTTTTGATGTAGCTGAGCTACATTAAAACTAAAAAAAAAACGAAAAACACAAACACGCTTGACAAGAAGCAAGGCGAAGAAGGCGTTTGATAAATATATATATCTTATTTTCATACGGGAAGAGCGCCTCGAGAGCTCACAATTTTGGAGCGCCGACGGGAGAGCGAGTGATAGGAGAGCACAGCGACACGAGAGCTTGTGCCTTTAGAATGAGAAACACGAGAACGCACTAGCATTTGAGCGCGCGACACGAGAACGCAAAATAGGTCGATGGGTGGCTGCATATCGCGTTAAATGATTTCACGGTTGATAGCAGCCACGTGCCGAACGAAATCGCATGATGCGTTGAAAATATATACGAATTTGACCAGATTCATCTCGGTGCGCAATTCAATCCGGAACCATTTTGCACGGAATTATTTTGGCTACAATTGGTTTACCTTATTTTGCCTGTGTCGTGAATGGGTTAGTAGATTGGGCTATTATTAGCCAAATTGAACCAGGATTTGCAGTCCGCGTCGAGGTCTCGTAATGATAATAGCCTAAGGGGTTACTTTTGGCTAATTTGAAATGTTTGCTTTGAATCGCTAGCAAATACCCCCAATTTACTTGAGACAAAAATATATAAGGCGATATATTTTATTAGGCAAGGGGGCACCGAAAGAAACCGGAATTTGTTTTTGTGTAGTCGTGTATTGTTTTTTAGACTGCTTAAACTTGAATGGCTTTCAAAGTTCCCTCCGCCTGATGGAATACACGTGTGGAGACGTTTCTTTCAATGCTCCAAACAGCCTTCAACTCCTCGAGTTTGATGCCCTTCAATACTTTTGTTTTTCTTTTTCAAATTGTCTAGCAGTTTTCATTTGAAACATTTTGTAATCCGGAAAAGAAAAGACGCAGGAGGCGAGGTTGGGGGAATGGGGAGGGTGGGGTCCAAGGGCCTTGTCGTTTTCTTTTAAAAATTGCTAAACATTCGAGGTGTGGGTAGGCGCCTTGTTATGGTAAACGAACCTGTCTCCTGCCTACCACAACGTGTGTAGTGATTTTGTACATACCGTGAGTCATGAGTATTTATTAACAAAAAATGGCATGACCACCGTGCCCACGCTCCGTATTCACCCACACGTCACCCCAGATAACTTTTGCTCACTTCACTGGATGGAAAAAAGTTTATAATAGGGAAACTGTTTTCCGATGTGGAAGAGGTGCACGAAAAGACGGAGGCACCGAAAGGTATTAACATCGAAAATTTTGAAGGTTGTTTTGAGCATTAGAATGAACGTCACGACGTGGGCATTGCATTAGGCGGAGAGTGTTTCCAAGGCGACTGAAATTTGAACGTGTAAAAATATATACCCAATTTTGTAAAAAAACAAATTACGGTTTCTCATGCGTCCTTCTTTGTGTAGAATAAATTACGTTATCCAAAGTTTATAAAAGCACGGGCTAAAAAGAAAAACAATCATGCACAGAACTGTCCTAAGAACTCCGTTCTGCCGGCAAAACACAACACTTGTAGTGCTGCCTTATTTGTGGAATAGATACCATTCAGATAACTGTGTTGGAAAGATTTATAAGGCGTTTTGAACCTATTTTCATGGCTTCATCTATTGACCGCCTGGTGCTGTGAATCCCTTATTCGCTGGAGAAAGGTGGCGAGCGTACAGGCCTCTACACCTTCCAATCCTTGCCGCTATGCTGCCGTCGATTTTGCAGAAACCGCCGTAGTAGTGAAGACCATTCTCGAAACTTTTCAAAACGCGCACATGCACTCTCGTGTCACCCACTCTAATGACCCGCGCTCTCGTGTCATGACGCTCATCGTGTCGCGCGCTGTCCCGTCTGTGTTCTCGTGCCGTGTGCTTCCGAGTTATACAGTCCTCTAGGCGTATGTCGTTAGGGCTAAATAGATTTTGAATTGTGAACGAAAATTTAAAGGTGATTACAGTTTTATTGCCAACAAAGTAGTTAACGTACTCCTGAAATGTGTGAAAGTTGTTGCTAGCGCTCTAGTTCAGGATTTCCAGAGCGCATACTGCTCTAATAATTATAGCACATAATTTTAACGTTTTAGAGCTCGCATAGAGAGTTTCATTATTTTCTTGTTGGTTCGAGTTAAAGAAGGCTTTTGATGTAAAGATTAACGCAAGCAGGGCATAATTCACTGCACTATGACATGCTTCGGGAGGAATTATAGGACGCGCTCAGAGCCTTTCTCTTTGTATAAAGCAATGGGAGGAGGCTTGTTTCCTTCGCGCGTAGAAGCAGTATTGCATTGTATCGCTTCGGAAGTCTGGGATAGACGCTACACTGCATTATATTTGCCGATTAACGGCCTTTAGCGAGTATATATATTATTTATAAGAAAATGGAAACATATTTGCAAATAACCCGTTCCGTTTTCAGGGAGGACGACCAGCAGTGTATCACTTGGTCCATCTGGAAACAATATTTCGTGAAGCCTTCTTTTTTTATAAAAGCAATTGCGGCTTTACTTTCTTCCACCTAGAAAAAGCGGTTGACAGCACTACACAAAGCTTCGAAATGCTAACAATAATTTGCAACTCTAGAATTCTTGTAGTGCTTGCTGAAGTATAAAACACAATTTTGACGTACATCATATTCCGGGTTTGATTGGACAGTACACTGTTAAATTTATTTGTTCAATAGAACAAAGTTCCTTATTAGACATCTTAAGCGTCACCTTTTTTGCAGTCAAGCTGCACTATATTGCCAGGATACTCCATTCTTTAATTTTTATACACATCTAAGAAGAATACTTTCAAATATTTTTTTCTTCTTCTTGAAGCATGCAGAGCTAGGTCGTGCTCAATAAGCAGATAGAAGGCTTAACGTGTATTGTTGGCCAACCAGAAGCCGAGAATATTCCATTAGCGGTGGCACGAGAAACACTTTTCATAAGTTCGTAAAAGTTAAATGGAGTCACCCCCTACAATTGAAAATATAGTGCACTTGATGTTTCGATTATGATCATGCAAAAAGTGCGTAAGAATCGAATGTGCCGCTTGAACTCTGTTTTTCTCGGTCGGAGTATGACCGCTCGAACATCATTTTCCCGGCCCTCAGTGCCTGGCGTATACGCATCACGTCGATCGTTTTCCTAGATTTTGATTTTGCAAGACCATTATCCAAAAATCACGTGCACCACATTTTCAGTGTCCAGAGTAAGTCTGACGCTACTTATTAATTTTGTTTGTCGCGACCACCACAAATATATATTTCTGGGCTTCTGGCTGGTCAGATTCGAATTCGTGAAGACACCCTGGAAATTCACAAATAAAGAGGGCCAACCCCAGATGTTGGATTACAACAAATTAGGCAACTTTTAAAACAGGGTCAAATAAGGTGAAATAAGCAACAAAAAACATCCTGTTTTCTAACAGAAGATGATAAGTGTGCAGCAACGAACGAGGATGCTTGTGGCAATAACCCCTTCACGTACTATCACATCTCTTTTAGTGGATTTTAGCGTAGACGGAGCATTGTCTCATGTTGTGACATTATGAAAATCATAGTAGTCACTATAACCGAGAAGGACATTGTTAATGTCCTGTCTGTGCACTTACCGCCTCAAGCTGCTCGAAGAGGTACACAATCACATGGTTCCTCCCCACGTCTTCGATTGCAAAGAAAAAACAAAGGGTCTAAAGAAAGCGGATATAACTTGATCCCAATTACTTTTATTTTTAGAAATATTTATTTGTTGTTTTTGGCATTGTTTTTAGGGTCATAAAAATAGATTCAGGGGCTTCGTGTTGTAAAGAAAGGCTTTGGGGAACTGAAGAGTGCCAAGCCTCCCTTTGCGCTGGTCAATGCGCGTGACAGTGTCACTGCGCTCGACTTTACCGAAATAAAAACAACCCTTTTTTTAGAACGGAGGAGGGGGGGGGGGGTTGTGAAAAAAAATGTAACGGATTACAAGAAATTTATTACGTAAATGTGTAAATGAATTATTTAAAATTACTCTAGGAAATATGCAGTTATTCCGTTACTAAATTACCGATTAATCTTAGGGTTTACAAGTAATTTCGTTACTTGTAACGGATTACGTACAACTCTGCCTGGAACTCGCCCAGCCCGCTCTCGGATAATTGCCCCTGTTGTATGTCGCCTATACTCCCCAATGAATGGCCCAGCTCTCTATATAAAGACGCTCTGCAGCAGCTGTTCATGGGCACCGCCATAACTGACTCTCCGTTTTGGAGCGGAGCTCTTAGACGCCTGTTTCCGGCGTGAACGGAGTCGCAGTCGCCGCGGCGTAGCGGCGCGTTGCATTATGGGACGGTTTCCATAATGACGTCACAACTGGCGTCACGAGGGTCGCGAGCGAGGAGGAGAAGGAGGAATTCGTTTCGCTTAGTTTAGCACAAAAATTTCCCGCTAGCCTTGGCGGAACAATTTTCCAGTTAGATTTAGCGGAGGCATCTTTCCAGCTAGACATTCAGGAAAGTTTCCTGCACTAAATGTAGCGAAACATACTCCCCACTAAATTTTCCCGAAAAAAATTTCCCGCTAAATTTAGCGGAAAAACTACACCGCCAAATTTGGCTTGAAAATATTGGCGCTAAATTTAGCTCGGAATTTTTTCCGCCAAGGTTACCGGAAATGTGGTGAAAATCTCCCAGTTAAATGGGAGGGGAGCAGGAGAGAGAGGAGGGGAGGGGAGGAGGGGGAGGCTGGGCCTACCCTTCCCCGCGTACCCTCCCTCCTCCTCCTGAACAACTGGGCTCTAATTCGGCATTACAGGGAGTCGTAAACGCCTTTTTATTTATTTTCCTTTCGTATTCTTTTGTTTACTTAACTTCATAATTACCACAGCAGGAGAGGTTATTGTCATTTTAGCATCCAATGTGTCCTTCCACTAGTATTAGCATTTGTGAAGGCTCGTCAACGCTTGCTTCAGTGGCTCGGCATATCGGTCCCTATTGAAAAAAAACAGCTTAAGCTGGTCCCAGCTTCAAGCTGGGTTATTGCCCCAGCATGCCCAGCTTGGCATGCATGGTTGATCTGGTCATACTGGTCATGCTGGTTCTGGATGCTGGTCCCAGCTTCAAGCAGGGTTATTGCCCCAGCATGCCCAGTTTGGCATGCTGGTCATGTTGGTTGATCTGGTCCCAGCTTCAAGCTGGGTTATTGCCCCAGCATGCCCAGTTTGGCATGCTGGTCATGCTGGGTAAACTGGTCATGCTGGTGGACTTCCCAACCAGTTTAACCTGTCTAAATTAATACGCAGGATAAACAAGCCAAGCTCTTCAGAAAAGCCAACGATCGGCATCCAATTTATTATTTTCGTAATTGCGGCCTGCTCACATGAGCTCAGATGCTACATATCTTCGGCGCTGACACAGTACTAACCGACGCACAGACAGTGGTTCTCGGTGCAAAGCCAACAATATTAATAAAACCAGATTGCTCATCTTTCAACACGAAAAATACTAGACACACGCCAAAAACAGGCAATAGCAAAAGAAAATACTACACGGATGAGAGAAGCGAACCTCGGTCCCGCCAGTGATCGGGGCGAAGCGGCAACTTGCGTGGTCGGCAGAGGCGAGAAAATCCGTGTGGCTTGGATGGCATTGGCGATACTCCTCGGCACCACCGTCATTCACGAGCACACACACGTTCGAAGACACGAAGCGACGCCTCAGTCGGGACGTCCGACATCTTTCCGCACTGAACGGACTGCCGCTCGCTGTCTCCTCAAAACTCCGCTTCGCTTGCACCGCCGTTCAAGTAGTCTCCAAACAACGCGCACACAGCCGTCCCTTCGAAAATCTGCCCAAGATAGCCAAACGCGTCTCAAATTCTCCGTTCCTACCACTCTCTCTCTCTCTCTTTGTCGCACACAAAGGTAGCTTGCAGCGCGCCTGACGCGCCCGGTCGTCTACCAAAAACGAGAGGACAAAGAACAGGACGTGGCCTCGCCCCAGCCTAATCCGACCTTGGCGCGCGCGCTCCGAGCAATGCCAGTTCGGCTATCTCTAGCCGACCTTGGCGTGCGCGCTCCCAGCAAGACCAGCTTGACCACCACGATTATTAGTTCGACCAGATTCACCAGCTTGTGTCCCTAGCTTGACCACATTGGCTCCATGGAAAACCAGTTTGACCAGTTAGGACCAGACTGGCTCCCAGCTACACCAGATTGAATCTAAAACCAGATTCTAGTTAGACCATGCTGGTTTTTACTTAAACCAGACTGACCAGCTTAAATTCTAGCTTGCCCAGCTTAAACCAGCTTGATTGCCAGTTAAACCAGTTTGACTACCACATTGACCAGATTGACCAGCTTAGTTACCAGCTTGGCCAGTTTGATTTTCATGCTGGTTTTTCCAATAGGGGTAGGTCAAGAGAAGGTCAGCAATGGCGGCTGTAATCTGGAGCGTTTGCAAAGCGTCTCTGCGGCTCTGGTCAAAGCTACTCGTGCACGCGTGTGGCTTCATCCATGGTTTTGTTTGCGCGAAAACGCTTGCAAATGAACAGCGAGATCCAACCGTTCACTCGCTCGAGCAGTTTTGACAGCGTTGTATACTCTTAGCCCCGAGACCCACAATGAAATTATGAGAAGCGTGCTCTTGTTTCCTCATGGTTCTCCATGAGGAACGTGGTGATTCCATCTGTCCACAATGCGGGTGGAAACAAAGCATCCACACTAACGGCCCAGAACAAGGGCAAAGGTACAGGGCACGAGATCGTAGCAGTTAAATCCAGAGCGCGAGCGCTGCTTTGACGAATCCCGAGGCTTCAACCTCGCGTTCGCACATTCGTTTTGCTCCAAGTTAGTGTAAAACAAAGCGGAGTACTACTTTTCACCAGTGCTGGGCAGAATTGCAATACAAATGTATAGCAATAGTATCTTAGAGATACTTTCAAGTATCTGTATCTCTGTATCGAGATACATTTCTAAGATGTATTCCCGTACGAAAATGTCAGATATGGCCCTGATATATTTTATATACGTCCTGATATGATAATATAAGTAGTCAGATAGGGAATATATGGGAGCAAATACGCCCCGATATCGCCATATAGGCGGGCTAATACTGCCAGATGCGGCCGTATAAGTGCGTAAATACGGCCTTATTTCGCGATATACGCGTGCAAATATTGCCCCTGATAATGATATATGGGCCCGTTTCGGTCGTGCAAGCAATAAGTCATATGTACTCGCCAAGACAAGTTGATTGATCTATATTGCATGAGTCTCAAATAATTGGTTAATTATTGTTAACATCGTTAAAGTGAAGTTATTCCAGGTATTTGGACCATTTAACCAATTGCACATTTTGAAGATTGAAAGACAAATGAAATTTGGTTGTATGTTTGACGTGTGACATTATGACGAAGTGCATCAGATCGGAAAGCGAGTTAATCAAATAATGGATTTGAGATCGCAGCTCATAGGCGCCCGTTTCCGAGTTAAGCGGTGTCGGCGTCGCCATCAAGTAACCACCCCGCTAAATTTAGCGAGAAATTGAATTGGTACTTATATCACTTGACGTCAATTTCCCGCTAAATCTAGCAGTGAAACTAATTTTGTTCGTGTTTCCCCGCTAAATTGAGCGGGGAAACACGAACCGTTAGCTTACTGAAGATGCAAGACGCTACTTCGTCGTCCCGAATCCTTTTCCCTTCGAACGCCTGCGAAGCCGTTGCGCCCTACGCAGCATCTTTCAAAAACCTTTCTCGCAGCATCGTAACCATCCGCTTGCGAGCGTCTGCGATTCATCGTGTGTTGAAAGTGGTGTCTTTTATGTGCAACTCTTTCGTAAAAATATTTGAAATTTAAAAACGCGAACCTAAGAGTGTACTCATAATTTTAAATTTATTGGTAAAAAAAATATATATACACATTTATTTATTTATTTATTTACTTGTGGACATCGTGCGCAAAAAAAAATAGTCGCGCTTATTTCTTTATTTTAAATTATGATCTGGGTTATACGGCGTAAAACATAGTATCTTCAAACTCGCATCATTTTCGGTCACTTTCGAGCTAGACAGTTTGGAAGTTCAGAAGTTGGACGTCAGAGAGCTCTATGTTCACTCGGTATTGACAGCAGGGTAGACGCTATGCATGTTTTAGGCCAATCGTGTCTCCGGTTAGGGTCACGTGACTACAGTCTAGAAGCTGGTGATGAAGCAGAACACAGCACCTGCCTGGAGCCCAAGGCCACACATAGCATTCACTGCACTATCAGCCTTGGGTACAAGTGACAAATCCGCACGTTGATTCCCCATAAGATAAGACCTTTGTGCACTCCCGTTTTGGCCTGTCCTTCTCTACTTTTCTCTCTCTCCCTAAGCTGAAAGCGTGATAGATTGTGCGTGGTCACGTGGTTTTACGGATGCGGATCCATGCAGTTAGGTGTGGTCTGCGCCCGCGTGGGTGCTGCGAATTTCTGCTTCTGCAAGCGATTTCAAAGAAGCCCAAGAATTTTTTGTGATGCGTTCAGTGCTCGTTTTTAAAAGTGACAGGTTGTGCTACATCGTGTTGATTCTTCACGGACACCTTCCTTCTCGTTTTTGTGTTTGAGTGGTGATTCCGTCGTGGCCGTGTCGACATCTATCTGGGATTACCTTTCAAGTCCCGTCTCGTCAACGTAAGTGCGCTGCAACCTACTTCGCGACAATAGATCGTTTTCCTAAAGGTACTCTTCTAGATTATTTCTAGAATTAGGCTGTGTCTATCTCCTGGCAGCCGGGAGAATAATTGTGCAGAATGTTTCGGCATTGGTGCGATTGCGCTACAAGCAGAAAGTTCCGATATGCCGCCGACAAAGTTTTGACGTGTCGCCAAGAAGGACAACAACAAAGAATCTTAATTGCGCGTTCTAAAATTTGACGCGCGGCTTTACGAGTCGCTTGTAAAAAGATTGTTACGATTTTGCGAAATACTGGTAAACAACGCTAGGTTACCGTCATAATCTAAACCCTGAGATAAGGATAAATCAAATAACGTACAACTCTCATTGACTCAGGGTTTCATATTATGATGTTTCCTAACCGGCTTGCCTACATACCTTTGCTCCTTGCAAAGGTTTACCGTCTCGCAGACGGCACAAACCGATCCCCTGACGGCCGGGCTCGCGGCGCGACAATCGCTCGAAGCGGGGAAACGGCGTTATGTAACGAAAGACAAAGGACATCTACACCACGAATGGGCAAAAGCCGATGCATAGGCGTGCGCGAACGTAAACAACGGTAGAAAAGTGGAGTTGCTCGCCGCTATGAGATGCGTGCCGCAAACTCGGTAATCCGCGGGCGTATCCCTCTCCTGCCGCTCATACTTTCTCTAACTTGAGGGACACTATCTCGCGGTTCATGCCGACGAAACGATCGGACGATCGTCGCTACAGCCGAGCGCGGCACAGTTTACCATTGCTCTCGCTATGCAGGGTCGAAGAGTCAACCACCAGCATGGTGGATACCGGTGTTCGATGTCATGATGTGACGTACGTGCAATGCCTAAATACCGGGTGTTATTTTTTTTTATTCTTGCAGATTTGTTTTAAAAGAAGCCGTGAAAACTACACTTATGCGGTTTGTGCGAGTGAGTTATACGCCCAGGGGGACAATCGTAGTTTTCTAATCTTTGCGATAAGTCGACTAATTAATTAAAATTCACTAATTTACTTTTAATTAGTGGAAATAGACATATGGTTTCAATTATAAACTTGCTGAGCGTCGTCCAAAACCCATAAATCAGTAATTTTTAGAAAGACTTAGAGCGCGTGTGAAGCGCAGTAGTGCGCTGAAGTTACCACTCGTGGACCAGGTACAAGGCTGTGGCTAGATAAGAGGCGGAAAAATTGCGCGGGCGCCTGACTGACACCACTAGCTTTGTACCTGCTCCACGAGTGGTAACTTTCTCACGCGCTGAAAGTCTTTCTGAAAATGACTGATTTAAGGATTTTGGACGACGTTCAGCAAGTTTCTAATTGGAACCATATGTCTATTTTCACTAATTTAAGAAACAAGTGGTGAATTTCAAATCATTAGCCGACTTATTGCAAAGATTAGCCACCCACATAATGTCCCCCTGGGCGTATAACTCACTCGCACAAACCGCATAAGTGTAGGTTTCATGGCTTTTTTAAAAACAAATCTACAAGAATAAAAAAAAAACCTGTATATCAGGGTTATCAGGGTCCTGATATCTCCATAACAAGACCCTGATACGGTTATATAAAAAATTGGGCAGATCTGGCTTAATAAGGCTTATATAAACTGATTTACTTGATATCGCCAGATCTGCCCAATTTTTTATATAACCGTATCTATTTTTTTATATAAGTTCAGATATGCCATTTTCGTAAGGGTTTGTATATCAGTAGTGAAATACTTTTACAATGTATTACTTGTATCGCTATACGTTGCCTGACTTAGGCATCTCGTTCCATTTGTCGCGCTTTCTAAGATAATTTTAAACGATAAAAACATCTGTTTGGTGAAACTTGCTTCGAAAATTATATTATGAACCTGCCCTATAACTTAATCCATCTCAATCACTAACTATAACACAAAAATGTGTTTTAAGAAAAGGTTACTTGCAAGAATAACAAAATCAGCTCCTCTCGCAAAGCCCTGCACTCTTTCCAATTTAACGGAACGAACGATCGAACGAACGAGAGGAGAAAAAGTACGGCCTTGTTGTCCAATCTCACTACACAAGGGGTGACTCAGAGGCTCATAATGTGACAGTTTGAGATGCACCCGCATGGCAAAACTGGGTTCATTTCGTACAGACGTCTTTTTTCAAGTATGGTACGTAGTCATTACCGTTCTGTAACTATGTGCTTCAACGGGGGTGACATGTTTTTTAGCGGAATTAATGATAGATAAAGAGTTCGAGATAATTAGAAGTGCATAAAATGTCGCAAAAAAAGAATCACAAGCATAAATTAACTTTCGCATTCGCCGCGAACTGCACTCTCTCCACGTAGCACTGCTCGGGAGCAAATGCATTTTTATAAGTGTCTGTATCTGTATTCCGGAATACTATTTCGCCGTTAATGCGGAAGTATCTCAGGGATATCCCGTTGCATAAATGGCAAATATATCTCAGTATTTGTGTTCTGGCCTTAAAACAGATGTATCTCAGTATTTTTATTCCCGAATACTTTTTGAAGTATCTCTGCCCGGCACTGGTTTTCACCACATAGGCCATGCCGATCGAATCTCAAGTCGAATACTCCAAGCAAAAAGACCCGAAAAAATACAGGGACACAGACGAAGGGAAACAGGACAAGCGCCTTGTCCTGTTTCCCTTCGTATGTTTCGCTGTGTTTTTTCGGCGCTTTTGCTTGCAATGAACCAACTGGCCCAAATCTTCACTTTACGGCGAATACTCCCTTCACCCTTAAATGGGCCGTGTAAGAATACTAACTTGTAATATTTTTCCCTTTGCACGAGCTTACTGGCCCTTGTGTAACCTAAATATATGTACCGTATTTACTCGAGTAATAGCCGCACTATTTTTGAACAAGGCCCTCCGTCGACTTTTTCGCAAAGCACATATACAGCCAATCATTGCATTGCGCATAAATAGCATAGCGAATAACTAGATCGAGTACACAATTCTCCATTAAATGCAATCTTCACAGATGGTATCTTTGCGCGAACACATTATCTCTGTCCTGTAAACCGCTGGAATGAAGCTGTCGATCGCGGTGATTGGCAATCCGCGTGCTCCGCGGAAAAGCGACCCCTCAGGTTTCCTTGATAAACAGTGTGGCTGTTATACTTCGTCTCATCCTACGATGGACTAAAGGCCAAAGCCATGGGCCGCCAGGTCCAATCACGTTCCACGCTAAACTATGACACGCTTAGCACTGATGAGGTTTGGACGAATAATTCTCCCAATCCGAAAACGCTGCGTCATTTTATAGCTTCGACACTGCAAAGAGCCAGTACGTCGTGACTTTCTTTGCAATGCAAAATTCTTTAGACACTCATTGCTCGATCCGAACCAATGTCCGCCCATTCCCATCAGCGTTTCGAGACGCGGGCACCAATATGTGCATCGAAGCGAAACACCACGCAATGTCTAAGTTGCACGTGATTGGATCTGACATTTGTAGCTTCTGCCTTTAGTCCATCGTAGGGTGAGACGAAGCATAGTCGAGTAAGTACGGTACACGTAACGCCACTGTCCATGAAACTCTCTTGTTGCGTTGTAATTTCTAGGAGAAACGCGAGCGTTTTCTTTCAATCTCTCCTTCGCAAAACATAATGACATAGCTGTAGGACCGCAGTATCCCTATTGACGATATCTAAATGCCCCTATAAAATGGTTAATGCCGTTTGAAAGACATATTATCGCCAAATGGCAATAGATGTTTATAAGCAATCAATCAGCAGGCAACAGATGTTAATCGTAATTGAGACGGCATCATGTTGACACGGATAGCCATTTCGCCACCTTCAACTTTTCGCAATTTTACTGGTCATCGCCACTGTATCACCAGTGTATTCACATACTAATGTCAATTGGCTAATGGAGGCAATTTAAAGGCCATCATTTTTAGCCTTTCAATTTCCTCCATTAGTTAACGGACGTTAGCATGTGAATACACTTTCGATACAAGGGTTATAGCCTATAGAATGGCGAAAGGTTGACGGTGGCGAAATGGCTACGAAGGTCAATAGGATGAGATCTAAACGACGTTTAACATCCGTGGTTGGCCGTGGATGGTATTCGTTGTTTAGACGTCATTTGATCAACCTTCGTAACCATTTTGCAACTGTCAATGTTTCGTCAATTTTCAGCTGGCCAGCCAACAAATCCATATGAAAAGCATCCATGACCTCGCCGGCTTCGGCAGTGCCGTTTACGTGCTGTTGCGATTTCATGGCCTGACACACAGAGTGCCGGCTTGCAATATGGGAAGAAAATAACGATTCAAGACAAAGATTGAAGAACAATTTAAAGAACCAAAATTTATTATTCACAATGTCATTAAAATGACTTGTGTTTTTTTTCTTCAAAAGACTGATTTAATCGCCCAAATGTAAACGATAAGTGAAAAACGACCCTTCCTTGCTTTCTGACTTCTCTGTAAAGCGTGAGCTCAAAGAAGAAACACATTATAAATTAAGTGGGCATATAACCAGGAATATCCTTGTAGCACAGTCGATAATATGCAGAGAAGAACCTTGCTCACATGTTTTCTCGGCTGTTATGCTCACGGACACCGGTCCTATCGAATGTCCAAAAGTATATAGTATGCATTTGAATTACAGGCTTCATGAGTTGCCTTCCTGGTTCTTATGTCCAAAAACTGCCACTCAAGGTGGCCGGTATGACTACTTGGAACACATACCCTGTTCCTTTTGCTTTACTCCCTTTATTTCACCTCCTTGCTTCTCTGCATTGTGTTCTTGCTTGGTCCTGTATGACACTAAGGGGATTCAGGCCCTCACGACACCCCATTTTTCTTTACCACCTCCATGCCACCATGTTCAAGCAGTGCTGATTGCATCAAGCTCCACTGCTTTGATCTGGCAAGCAGGGTGCAGTGATTTGTTTGTGGCAGCTATGGTTTAGCTCGATGGGCTAAAATGTTTGCATCCTTATATTTCAATATCATTTTAACTGCAACTATAGAAACGCACCACTGCGATGGTGCGGCTTTCGGCACAGCACATGTTCAGACATGTCTGCTCACACTACTCTGTTCCTGTGCATGCAATGCCCATAGCTACTGTGGGCAAATGCAAGCTTGTTTGTAAACAGTGCGTTACTTATAGTTCAACCACAATTTTAAGAAGTGTTGAAAAAATTGTCAACCTATGAAATAAGGCAATCTTTTGTAGCGTGAGCTACACTGGCCGAGGTTGAGCAGTTTCACGTGGCTTGCATAATCAGCCGTGCTCCGTGCTGCGCAAGCGCGAGGAGCGGTGAAGTCACACGGCGCACAGCTGGCATGCCAAAGACGCCACTGCCGCCGCGCGCGCCTCGCCGGTCTGCGCATGCGCGAGCAGCAGTGACGTCACACGGCGCACAGCTGGCGCGCCAGAGCCGCCGCCGCCGGGCGCTCTGCCGTCACCGCGCGTGCCTCGCCGGTCTGCACATTCCAGAGGCGTGACGTCCTAGCCGCGACAGACGCACCGGCGCCGCCGCGTGCCCAGCTCTCCGCCTCCGTTGCGCAGTAGCCAAGTCTGACGCTGCACCGGAGCCGCTTGATAGCGCCTCTCATTTTTGTGCGTATAAGCTCATGCTACGTTTATTCGATCATAGCCGAGCTAAGCCACCGCAATTTCGTTTTACAGCCATAAAAGCTAAGGTGAAAAAAACAGAGAATATAGCTTCCTGAAACATCTATAGCTATCCTCAAGGGCGTTACCAGTTGTTACATCTTCACTCATATCGTGATCTTTTATTGGGACTTCATGAAGACACAGCAGCAGGGTTCTACTGTATTTGACATAATGATTGAATGTGCAACAGATTTAGCTTCCACAACACATTAGCCAACCATGGGTTGTCAAAATGTGAATTCCCACAGCAATGCAATAAGTATGAATACAATAATAATCCCTGGAAAAAGGGGTACAAGGGGGACAAAGGACAAACAGGAATCTCCTTTGTCCCCCTTGTTCCCCATCTCCAAGGATTATTATCGTCATTTTTGTCGTGAATAAAAGGGTCTACTTTTGTCTCTTAAGAGAGGGAAGCAGCTTACCTGAAAGAGCATAGTGCCCCGGGACAGAAATCATGAGAGGCTGTACTTGACTTGCTTCCTAACATTGCCGTACTCCGTAAAGGTGTGAGCTGACATAGCAAATGAGAATTGCAATTAAAAATGATAATAGCCCCTAGAAAGCTGCACTCAAGTATTGGTACTCTGTTTCCTCATTGTTGAGTGCCGCCAAAACGGTCATTCATCCATTTGGATGGTGAAATCCGTTCACGTGCATGCAGCTTATGGCCACTGCCATGTCGTCATTACGTCATTACTTGAATTGAATGTAATATTCACTTCAATATAAACAAAAATTTATGTATTACTCTTTATAAAATTTTTAGGTGCATGGCCATTTAACAGCAGCTTGGGGTGCGTTCCCCACAGATTCCCCACTCTTCAGTCGGTTTGGGAAGCGCGTCTTTAAACGCTCACTCTTTTTATCGTACGGCGGGAAGCACCATCTATACCCTAACATCGTGAAATAATTTTCCTTTAGAAATCAAAGCTATGACGGTGCACGTTTTCGTACAAAAAAAAATATAGACGAAATAGGGACAAAAAGAGTCCAAATATTTTTGGGTCATGGATCTCCAGTCAAGGGGTAAAGAAATAGATTGATCTTGTTTTAATAGCAAAAACATGTCAAGACTATGTTACAGAGTGTATAGCTCTTTTTACTGTGGTCATATTGAGGTGAGGTCATTTGCCATTTGCCCAATAATGTTCAACAAACACCAAACTAAAACAAAAATTTTTGCAGACCAAGAGCCATAACTACAGCAATTGCCTTTGTAATTTGCCCAATAATGCTCAACAAACACAAAACGAGAACAAATATTCTCGCAGACCAAGAGCCATTACTACAGCAATTGCAAGTTTTGAGCGTAAACATTTCGGCAGAGGCCTGCCTGGTAGGAAACAAGCTTAGAAATTCCAAAATTTCCGTCCACACACCCGCATTTGTGTTCCCTACATAAAGGGAACTAGCGAAGCGCTGTCATGTACGGTGGCAAAAGAAAGTATTCTGGTGTCCCACAAACCGGTATCAACACTTGGACGTATGATGCTGTGAATGAAAGGCTATCCCTCTAAACGAAAAGCGCAGGGCATTGTACATTCAATTCTATGCCACCTACATTGGCGAGACAAAGAACTTCCCAGAAAGAATTCAACAACACAAAAACAATGTCTGCAAATTCGACCACGAGCGCAGCGCTGTTGCAGAGCACTGTGAGGACAATGACCATCGCATCGACTTCGCAAACACCCTCATAAATGTTGAGACAAACTCTGCCAGCAGCTTTTTATAGTCATGGCATATCCAAACAACACCAGGAAAAAAACAATGGGTTCACTGGCACATTGCCATCATGCTACGTTAACGGACTAAACCACCTAACAAAGTGAAAAAAGAGACCATCATCATATAAAAAAACGAAGGTACTGTCCCCTATCTGGAAACAGTCACCCCTGAAGAAAAAATTAATCTGTTTTTGAAACGTTGGGACTTGTCGCAGGATTTGGTTGGCGATATTTTCAAATTTCTATGTATGAGTTTTGCATTTGTTTGAGTCATCATTCACTTTTTTACCGTATCTACCCGCATAATGAACACACTTCTTTATTTTGAAATTGACATATATTTGGGGGTGCGTTCATTATGCAGGAGTAAATTTCTGCATTTACACACTTCGCAAAAATGTCATTTTAGGTGCCAGTGTGACACGGCAAAGTACTGTGGCATGTCTCCACTGATGGAGGCGCATTGACGGCTGGTCGTGGGCGCGCTACAATAACCATGTCCTTTAATTTGAAGACCTTTTTAAGGTTGCTTTCGGTGTGCCTTCTGTCAAAGGAAAAGCGCCCTCCTAGTAAAAAACCTTGTATGTGTGAGAAATTTATCTGTCCAATAAACGAATATGATCAAATAAGATCATACAAAAACCTTATAAGAACAATTTAGTAAAGATATAGGATTCTATAAGAAGTTATAAGAATCTGAAAGGAAGTTCCTTATAACTTCTAAAATAATTTTATATTGTTCTTATGTGTTTTTATAAGGTTTTTGTTTTGTTCTTGTATTATCTTATTGGATCATATGCGTTTGCTGGACATAAAAATTTCTTATACATGTAACATTTTTTACTAGCGAAGCTCACTCAGCATGGAGTGACGCGACCGTCCTTAGGCCTAACCACTTCCACGATTTCAATGTCCGAAAGCGTACCACAGATGAAACCACGTCTTTGTTGGCATCAATGCATTTGGTGGGCGAAACATGTCCAGGGCTGGGCAATTCCTCGACCCCAGCTATGTTAGGTGTACGCGCCGCTCGGTTTCACTGTTGATCACTTCCGCAACTACACACTTGCAGCCATGAGAGCGTGTGCTGCTATGCTCGGCCTGGCTTGACGTGGCCTGGCCGCTTGGCGGCGTAATAAAATTGGCTTGGTGGCTAGCCAAGTTGGACGGAATTTGAGACTCACGGAACGAGTAGATACGGTAAATGAAAACATTATAAAAACTTCTCAGGTGTTCCTCAAACTTCGAGTAATGTGACCTATTTAAAGTTTCAGTAATTCACATTCACCTTTAAGCTAACTGCGGTGGTAACTACACACCCACCTGATCAATCAACCACTCTCCCTTTCATTGCCTGACCCCGCTTTCTGCACACTGTTATGGGCGAGGAGTGTAACACATGGCGAAAGATAGACATATGACTCGTCCAAAGAGCATGTAGATTCTACCACGCTATCAGCTGGTCATTGAACAGAGTATAGTGGTGCGGCACAAACAAACTAGTGTGATTTAAAAATGTCTGAAGGAGATCACACCCTTAGATATCCTGAAACTGTAGAGAGTTTCCTGCAGAGCCACTCGATTTGATTGGCCAGGCAGTAAATAAAAGATACATTCACCAAAGCACTGTGTCGCCAATGCAACTCCCTTCAGTAATTGGGAAACAACCAAAAAGCCACAGGAATGTAACACTGGATCCATAAACAAAAAACAGAACAGCAAAATGCAGGTATTGACACAATATACAAACTTCCTCAACGCGTGACGCTTAAAACTAGCTACAGTGCTTTGGGGACCGTCTTTCTATCACAGATAATTTTGTGTCAGGACGTGCTGTCATCATCTTTCTAGCCCTGTAAACCTCTCGCAAGTCGAACTCTCTGACGCTGGTTCCGCAAACTTCATAAAATCTGTCATTTCTCCATTATCAAGTTCTAGAGCAAGTGACAAGTTAAAATTTCAATGGTGGAGGCTCACAGGCATTAAGCAGGTGCTTCAAGCCCCTCGGCTGTCGAGAAAACACTATGTCATGCGCTCCCAAACTAAGGCTTTGTGCAGAAGAGAGATTGAAGTATGCTGCTGATTCAGTAGAACCACATCAAATTCATCAACCATAGCTTAGCCGATTCACTATGGGACCCATCATGACGACGAGACTTGGACTTGGCCAGGGCAATATGTTTTACAGAGAAATGATTACTGATTTCACAGACGGTGTCATTTTATTAACCAGCCTTATTTATTTGCTCTGTAACGAGCAGATGAAGAACAGTGAAGAAGAGCAAAACAGAAATAGTGCTATGGACAACGGCAAGTCGAAGAAGTGATAGGACAAGCGCTACTTGTGGTTCTTCAACTTGTCCTCGTAATGACATTCGTGTAGCACTATTGTTTAAGCAACTTGTCAAGCAGTTCGATTTAGTACCAGTGAAGTGGCTTGTCAGTGGCCTTGTCACTCAAGCAGGGAACATGCAGACAACAAACCACTTTTGATGGTGATGATCACAACATTTTCATGTCGTCTCACAAAAATGACCCTAAAAAAGGCTGATCCTGCACACTTGCACATTGCACACATTGCTTAAAATTGGGAGTGTAACGCTCTTCGTGCGTTACCTCCCAATTTCAATGCGGTGACAAATAAATGTTACGGTGAAGCAAAAAAAAAATATTGCTCTTAATACTTTGTTGTTTTCCTTACTTAACTTATCAAAACAAATTGCACGTTAATTGGACCTCAAGATAAACGTGTCATGCCGACTTATTATGGAAAACAGCAATACAGTCCTTGACAAATTAACTGAGGGCAATAAAGAAAGAAACAAGGAGGTCATGGAGTAATTGTATCGGGAGTTGCAAGAGTCCCAGGAAGATCGGCTTTAGTTTTTGCAGTATCATCGATTTCCTCATTAGGCAACTGTTATCAGCTTTGGCCGCTGCTCATGAATTACATTTTAGAGGAAGCACACTGTAGGATGGCGTGTTTACTCCGTGACATGCCAATCTTTTTTTGGGTTCCCAACTATCCCAAATATTACACAAACTTGCAAATAAAAGAAGTAGTTAGATCAATAGGTCACACAAATCTACGTGAAACGAGCAGTCTAGATCAGTGCATGCAGAGTGACTCCATGTCGGGCTGTATAGGAGCTTTACAACCGCCCCAATAGCTTGTTAAATCAAACCTAATTATCCTCTGCTAATTGTGTGAGCTACATGGTCTTGGTAGATACTTCAAATTCCTCACTTACCCCGCTTATAAGTCCTAGAGTTGTACTCCACTGCTTGCATTTGCTTTGGCATCCAACTCCCCCCCTTTCTCCCACACTAAGTGGCAGAAAAACTGTTCTTATTCTTCATGTGGCTGATTATTAAAAAGCCTTCTGGCTTTTCAATCCAAGTAGATGCACATCCTGAAAAGGAGCTCATTGCCTAATCAGGTCTACGAGAAAATTTTGAAGTCCGGGATATATGAAGTTTGCTAGACCTATGGCGGACAATATTTACCCTCCAGATCAAAGCAGCACCAAATGTGTCAACCATGAACCCATGACAACTTCAGATGAGACTAATGACAAATGCATAAAGTATATGATAATTATAAAACGACCCGATACTAAGACCCAGAAAGTTGAACAACAAGCTTACGTGAACAACACGCTTACAAAAAGAGATTTACAATGCCAAAGAATCAATTGAAATAAAAATAGGAAGACTTGAGGATCCTTTCTGAAGTCCCGATCTTGGTATCGATAGCATGCAACGATGCTTTCAATCAAGCTCTGAGGTGTGGCCACAAAACACACTTGAGTGGAGCTCCCAATTATTATGCTCTAAGGTGGACAAAGGGCTCACTTCAAACAGCTTTCAGCAATAAAAAAACATGCCAGATAAAACATCAAATGGTTTCCTCAAAAATAAAACATATAAAACTCCAACACCTCTCAGGGCTAAAGAAACAACGACGCACAAGAGTGAAGCACCTGATCCCAAAGTGAGTGGAATGCCAAGGTGCAAGACTGAATGCAAAACACACCGCTTTTCTAAGCAACTAACACTAGATAACATTTCTTGGACACCTTCCTGGTAAACTAAGAACTAAAATATTAATTATAATTACATGTGGTGCATCACCTTCAGTATTGCTAGATGATGTGCAACTCTGGGAGCTCTTCAAGATTAACGTGAGCAGACATTTCTTACTTGGCCTGATAATGTATCATACTTTGTATCTTTTTCAGAGTTAAGCAATAGCACCGTAGCTATCTACTAACACATTACACCTAGAAAGTATCACCTACGTAAGACAAGAATAATTATGACATTATCTATTGTTCACGTTGTTCTAAAAAAGACAGACTTGCACAGTCCGTCCCACCATCCATGTGGCACACCCTTGAGTTATTTTGCCGTGCAGATGTGCCCAGACGGACATTAAATCTCTCTCTTACCGGCCTCCATGTCCACAACAAGGCTGTAACCTTTGAGAAGTGTGATCACGTGGCCATGGCACTCTGCGGATCGACTGCTCTGGTTACATGTAACCCAACAGCGGTGGATTTCTGCTACTAGAACCTCCACATGGAGGGAATGAATTTCCAAAAAGGGCTACGACAGAATGTGCAAACCTGAACCGACTGGCTGCGTCAGCGAACGCTCTCCAAATTGCAGTCGCTGTTTCGACAGGGACGACGGGGAGCACAAGCTTTGTCAGTAGCGACGGCACCGCCATGAGCCAAAGTTCGTGGCAGCACCTGTGACAGCGAGCCACTCCCAGAATCCCTGTCACCACTTCGACTGGATATTACAGGGAGCACAGGTGATGGCGGTGGCGCCGCCACAAGCCAGAGGTACATGGCAGCACCTCCAGCAGCGAGCCCTCCATGAGTATACCATTCACCATCTTGAATGGGAACACGGGGAGTGCAAGCGTTGACGGTGCTGCATACCTTGGATGGCAAATAATGTTTTGTAGCGACCGAAGTGGCCAAATAGCTGCCAAGCGAAACTCGGCATTCAACTGTAATGATGAGCCACTCTGTTTCGACCATGATCGAAATATGCTTGCCAATTGCACTAAACCACAGAAGCATGAAGGCTGCATCAATTTGAAGAGAATAGGACCTAAGGGAACAAACTGCCAGGGAAAACGGTGATGAAAGCTCAAGAAGTTTCTTCCAACACTGCTAAATAGATAGGACAACTTACGATGCAACTCCGACTGATATCTGCCATGACACCTTAACCTCGGCTACTGTAGGTGATGTCAGTGGTGTCGTCCCAAGGAACTCAAGCTGGGAGTTCACTGAGCAACCCCTGCTTGACCAGGGCTGCATTGATTATAAATGTGAAGAACAGATATTTTATGTTACATAAATGACAAAAGATAGGAAAGGCCCAAACAATGTCATACCTGCCAAGTTCAGAGGAACCGAATCCGGGAGAATATCTAAGCAGAAGGGTTTAAAAAGAACTATTGACAACAAATTTACATGAAGAAGAACTTTATTATTTATATATTGCACTGCTCATGCTTACGGGATTGCAGCCGTCTGCTGTGATGCAAAAACTCATTCTTTAAGTGCAGAAGGGGGAAGGGGGAAAGGAGGGTAATTTATGTTTTCCGGGAGCTTTTTTTGTCAATCGTACAACTGATCGAAATTCAAAAGTTTTCCGGGTATACGGTAAACTTGGGAGGTATGCAATACTAAAAGACACAATTTGCTACCGGCAATGCCAAAAGAGAATGCAGGTTGCATCAGCTATGTATAAATATGCTTGGAACAACTTTCACCCTTTAGGGTGTATTCACACAAGGCTAACGAGGCAGTGCACTTGGGGTACATCACTATATTTGTGTTCGTGATAGCAGACAGCGGCGCGCCACAGCCTCACGGGCCACACTATGCAGCGAATCTTTCTCCGGTTCAGGTGACACCATGCACGGAAATGGTGTTGTTCATGTGCGACAGTCTGCTGTTGCACAAGAAAAAGGATGAACTGTGGAAAAAATACGAGGACAGCAGGCGTTTCACATTGCCAGTTTTTGCCGAATCCCGAGAGTCCGAACACACGTGCAAAATGGCTCGGTCGCTCACCTTGAAACATGAATGATTCAGCTTGCATCAACGGGCAATGCCCGAACGAAAATCATGAAAAGTGGAGAGCATCTGAGCATGTTAGTGAAGTTTGGTCAGTGCATGTCTGTTTGTGTGGGGATTGTGACTTTCCACATGGCAGCACCTTGGGGCGCGGGAAGGATGGCGTCCTGAAGTTGTGGGTGACGTCTCCTCATACAGGCGGCTTTGGATGGGGAGACGCAGCGCGGGGTTCCTAAGGAAGCAAGAATCGAGTAATCTGAGATGGGAACTGAAAACGCTGCAGTGCTGCTGTTTTTAATGCAAAAACATTCTTTAGCTACTCCCCGGATGTCGCTATACGATATCTGGCCTCGTAACAAAAGAAGATATACCTCTGTCGCGTGTATGTGGAGCAGCAGTACTCACCCCTTCACACAAGCACCCTATTCCGAGGTGGCAGAGAACGAATGCGCACTCCACCCGATTGGCTGCGGCGCAAAGAGGTAAATCGCGCGCCTCACATACATGATGTGGCTTTTGACCAGGGTTGTAAAGTACCTAGGTACAAGTAACTGGAAATCGGTATCTAGGAACTTTTGTTGTACCTGAGGTACAAACCTAGGTACATTTATTTCTCGGTATCTGTATTTGTATCTTAGGTACATTTTCCAGTAACTTGTAACTAAGTGAAATTGCTTTTTACAGGTACTTTTCTATTCACTTCGTCAAAATGATAGAAACTATGAATCTTGAAGTATTAACACACATCCATGTGCCGTGATTACCGTTGAGTTGGGTACGACCTGGGAGGCACTGACTTGATCGAACGACGTTTTAGCGAACGAAGACCCACCCATGATGTTTCATCTAACGACACTTTAGCGAATGGCGGTGTTCATTTGAGCGAACGGTGTATTAGCGATGTCGTTCTGGCCACACCAATTTATCGAATCGCTTCGGATCTCGAACATATCGACCTGCTTCCTTCATCTCAAACCAAAATAGACTTCATTGCGTCTTTGAAGCTCCTCTGACAGCTATACAAGGGATGAGATAACTTGAAAGATGTGCGCAGTTTCTGTTGCGTGTATCTTGTCCTGGTGATGGCTCTCTTCTGCCATAAATACAATATAAAATATAATTGAAGAGAAATTATAATTACAATCGTAAAGCAATGTAACATCGCGTATATAATACATTTTCACTCAATAAATCGGACTCAAATTTCGCAATTGTCAAAACTGAAAACGATAAAAAAAACGTATTTTTCTTGCGACTAACGAAAAAAAAAAAAAAAGGAAGCTTGAAGCTTTTTGCTCCTCGTCGTGAAGGTTGGGGGATATGTGGTCGACTCATGCGTTTCTTCATGCGGCTGACGTCTTCTGGGCCCGTCGACATCAGGACTGTTCTGAGGGCAAGAACGTCAACAAGTTCTTTTCGGCGGTTTCGGCGTGACATGGTAAACAGTGGAACCTGTGGCCTCGGTGAACCAATTGGAGCGTGGGGATAAGGCACGCCAGAACTCCACTTCGATGTGGACATCGCATTCACACCAATAAAGCACATTTATCGAACTCGCT
>JAZHYW010047129.1:0-20100 GCA_037355805.1 Ixodes ricinus
GTCACCGCGCACAAGGACAGGCGGGAGCCTCCTGTCTCCCATCGTGGGCGGTCTCTCGCTGGAGCCTCCCCGTCTGGCTCTGCCGCAGCACGTGCAGGGCCCCGGGCGCCGACGCTGTCCGGGAGGGGGGTCCGTGGGATGTCCACCGCCGACACGCCAACGTCTTCAAGATGGGTCCCGAGGGAGGAGGGTACTGGGGCACCAAGCTTCAAAGGCGCCGTCTTCGTCACGGTGGCATCCGAAAAGGAGTCCTCAGGCGCCAGGCGTCCGGTTGTCAATCAGAGGGGCTGATGACACCCCCCAACTTGGAGATTTCACGTGTGAATGCCTCGATAGATATTAGGACCGTTATTTTACAGTACCTGCTACAGCTTCGCGGCAACAGCAGCACGAATTGTGAGACACCCTCGTTCACTATGTGAAACGATCGAGTTCATTTGTGTAAGCGTATACATGCTCCATGTGACTGACAACAACATGCTTGTTGACGTGTTTATAAGCGCGCGTTAATTTAAATTCGCTTTAACTAATATTTTCTTAACGTTGCAGTCGTCTATAAATGATAATGTTGTTTTATTGATCGCGTGACGTTTCTGCGATATATTTTGTTATGACTGAGTGAGGCAGGCGAGCAGTCGTACGTGCTGACACGTTTATTCTGCTTGTCTCGGCTGGCTTGCCGATAACTATATATCGATAAGGCATACAGTGACGTCACTACGTCCTAGGCGCTTATTGGCTACTACATATTTCAAACCAAAATAAATAATATTTAGCTAACGTGAGAATGCGACATAGGAAAGCTGGGGTGCAAAGACCACTCTTGATAACTGCAGTGCCCCTTCGGTGTAACGCAAATGCTCTTCTACGCGAGATACATCAATCGAGAGATGATGGAGAAGGTGGCAGTTGCAAACAAGAAAGCTCAGGTCCTGTGATCGCCAACTACAAGTATTTTCAGTCGTGATGTTTTGCATGCTGCTCGCAATTTTTTTCATTCAAAAGAAATAAACGTTGCTACAGTATTCATCTGCAATTTTAGCCTTGCCTAAGATTTGTTGTAGTAACAAATAAAAGGCAGAAAACGCATTTTGTTCGTTTTCTTGTGACAAGTGGGAGCGTTTATCAAGACCTGGATACGGTGCTGGCAGCGCACGCGAGCCCCTGCTTGTGGACGCTGAGTCATAGACCAATATGAGAGACATCAGCTATGACATAAATTCCGTTATACTTTGATATTACACGAACATAGAATCGCACTTGAAAGCCAGACCCGAAGCTAGGCACCCATGCTGCTATCCGATGAATTATAGAGTAAAAAAGTGAAAGCCGTTTACAACTCCCTGTAACGCCGAATTAGAGCGCAGCTCTTGAGGAGGAGGAGGGAAGGGTACTGGGGGTGTCAAGTGACCTCGGGGGGGGAGGGCGGTCACGTGGCCTTGGGGGTCACGTGACGATGACGACGCCGATGACGTCATCAGTGACGTCACTGATGACGTCATTGGCATTCGCATCGTCATCGTCATCATCACTGATGACATCATCGGCATCCACATTGTCATCGTCACTGATGACGTCATCGGCATCCGCATCGTCATTATCACTGATGACGTCATCAGTGACGTCACGCATCCCATAATGCACCGCGCGGTTACGCCGACGGCGACGCCAACGGCGACGCCGACGCCGCTCAGGCCGGAAACGGGTGCCTAAGAGCTGCGCTCTAAAATCGAAGAAGTCGTCAGCGTGCATAATTACGATCGTGACTGCAGAAGAATCTCCTTGCAGAGTCCATTTCTTAAAAGAAGTGCGCAAGGGCCGCCGACGTGCCGCCGACCGCCTGATATCGGAACGAAAAGCCAGCGTCCCGAGCTTGCCCAGAGCTTGGCCGGCCTTGCGGACCGGGCGGGCTGCGACGACAGCGCCACCACGCTCGCCCGAACGGAGGGGCCGGCCTTTTGAAGCGTGGCTAGTGCGGAGCTTGTCAACTGAGCTGATCTAGCAACGTTGGTTACTGTTGCCTGATCGGCTAGAGCACCGCAAATGCTACACACTTTGAATTTAGTTTCGGAAAGTGACTGAAGCTCGTTCTAAATTCCGGCAATCTTAGTGTTGATGTTTGATAAGGAGTTTTCCTACTGGGTTTGTTTATCAAGAAGAGTTCTACTATCTGACTTGATTGACATCTGACCCTCCCCAAGTCTCTTGGAATTGTCCTCAATTTTCAATAGTACGGCCTTCATTTTCTCCAACTGAGATTCCGGGACAGTGTCCGGGCCAGGGTTAAACCCAACATCACCAGATTGCATTAACAAAGACAAAATAACTTTGGCGCACTCGCGCGCCATGTAATAAAGCACCCTTGGGCACGGGAGCACTACAAGGTACAGGTTGTGAGACCTCTTAGAACGTAAAGAATAGCGTTTACAAACCTGTAACAAGGAAAACATCGTGGTATCAACCATGACGGTCGTGACCAAGCTCCCGTGCCCACTGACGTAGCCGGCGGCAAGCGCCGGGGTTTTGTACGCAGGAAGAAGGGGGCGTCACTGCGTAGCCCGTTGATGTCATATCCGTTCCAGGATTCGTGATCGTGCGGTACTGCTGATAGCTTGCCCATGTCGCTGGCGGTAAAAACGGCACCGGTAGATGACTTGCAGATGTCGAGATGACAGTGTAGCAATCCGTGTTGTGGACTGCTCTGAACGGTGATGGGAAGCCGAGAAAAATGCACACAAGCGGGAGCTGTAACAAGGAAAACATCATCGTGGTATCAGCCGAGACGGTTGTGACCAAGCTCCCGTGCCCACTCTTGGTTGTAACAATAGTTGCGCCGGTAACGTGGAGGGCTTGGAAGGAAGTTGTCACGGCGCTGTGGCTGCCAGTTTCTGTCTTCGTCGGCACGACGGCGGCGGCAAAATCGAGAGACGTGGCCGGGAATGCCGCAATAATTACATACCGGGAGATTGTTTGGTGTCCTCCACGTGGCTTTGGGCCGCTGCCATGAAGTCCTTTCGATTGTTAACGCAGCAAGCTGTGGAGGTGGAATGGGGTTAGTTGGACACTTGACGGAGTGGTTGGCGAAGAGCTTCTGTGTACGTGGGTGTTGGTTCCGCCGGCAGTGAAGCGGTAGGCGGGTTGGGGTTGCGAGTTCGTTGCGAGTTCATTTCGAATTAAAGTGCGGAGATGTCCGCAGCTTGAAGCTAGATCGTCTGTCACCGTGTTCCCAAGAAGAAGGGACAGTTCCTCCTTTACAATTTTTCGCACAATATCCTGTAAGGTTTTTCCGCATGGCACGGAGGGGATGTCTTTGGTACCAGGAAGAGTAGCAGCAATAGGAGTTCGCTGCCGTCGGGCGGCCTCCAGAGACTGACAAACTGTGACAATCGCCTGAACGTCGGTTGGAGGCTGCAGAATGAAGAGGATAACGGCTTCCTCCGCGATACCTTTCAAGACATGTCGTACGCGCTCCGCTTCGTTCATGTTGACGTCGATTTTCTTGCAGAGGGTCAAAATGTCTTCTACCAAAGACGTGTATCCCTCTGATCAAAACTGTGTTAGAGTGGCCAGCTTCTTTCGAGCGGCTGCTTTCCGGTCTTCAGGTCGTCCAAAAATTTCTTGAATCCGCGAATAAATTTTTTCCACGAAGCCATTTCCGCTTCGTGGTTCAGAAACCATGTCCTGGCAACGTCGCTCAAATAAAAGATGACGTTAGCTAACTTTTTGGGATTATCCCAACTGTTATGAAGGCTCACCCGAGCGTATAAATCGGCCCACTCCTCAATATTTTCGTCACCGAGGCCGGAAAACACTCAAGGATCTTGGAGACGTGATGGTAAACAAATCAGGGGCAAGGGAGTGGAAGTCGTTGTCATTGGGGTCGAGGTGGGCGACAGTGCGATAGGTAGTGAGGCGCCAGCAGCAAGGGACGTAATAAGGATAGGAGACGTGCCCGGTATCGAAGTGATAGGAGCTGGTACCGTCGACGTCATCGTGGACGCTGTGGTAGACACCATGGTCGGTCTTGCGAGTGTTTTACTCCGGAGTTCCAGATTTAGTGGGCCAAGAAGCCGAAGGTACTCAGGGATGGCGTAAAGTCGGGAGTGAAGGTACGGGCGTGGGTACTCCGCACCTCCACCAGACTGTGAGGGTGTTTTAGGGGCAGAGAAAGGAGCAAAGCAGCACACAGAGATGCGTTGTTGTCCAGCAACGGCCAGTCGATTCTGAGTGCGAGCTTCCTCGCTCCCCCGGCGCGCGCCCGTCCACGAGACACTGGCGCTCCCGCTGGCTGCAAAGGGCGCGCAACTGTGCTCGTCACAATATTACATTTTAATTGAAGGATATGCATTCATCCAACTCGAAGTTTTTGAAAACACTAACGTTAATTTCTGCGGTTAAAGTAGCACCCTGGTTTATTTATTTAGTTTTTTTTCTCGTTTATAATTACTCAATTTTTCCGACTCTAGAGAATGCGACAAATGCTTAAACCGGCCCTTCAACCAAAACGTTTGGAAATACCTGTTTAGCACATCCAATATAAAAGAAATGTAATATATAGTTTGAATATATAAATTCATACATGCAAAGCGAGGATATACTTGAAATTACATTTAATATGCGAAGCTTGGTCGTTGTCATTTTTATGGCAATTAATTAATTAATGCTCAACACCTCATTAGAGTAATCGTTTGCTTTGATTTAACACAGGGGAATCGGTGGCCGAGTGGGCTAGCGCACACCAGCTCGGAACACGTGGAGCGAAAGCTAACGCTGCAGAACCCAGGGATCCTGGGTTCAATCCCCACCCCTGCCCGTTTCGATTTGGATGAGCGTCGTACCGGCGTGCGGTCGATGGTGTATCACTACTGCGTGGGGCACGTTAAAGACCCCAGGCCAGCGGTTGTACTGCACTGGCTAAATTGCTCATATACACCGAGTGACTCATCGCAACTTTGAAATGGCTGACCAACTACACGCTGTATAAATACCCACACAACCCCAATTTTTTATTTAACACACAAATTAAATGTTTTAATATTCATATGATCTTATGCATGATGTCTGAGGGACTTCCTACAGATAACGAATTCATTAACCTAAACAAATCAGAAATCGATAGAAAATGTTTCCTTATTCCTTTGTGTCGTGTTATGGTCATCGGAAGACCTTACATACATATCGTGCCATCTGCGGGAAAATGATGCTGAATGCCCTCGCCTCGTATGCCATATGTCTTAGCTAATCTGAAGAGAGCCCAAAGGAGGAAGGCATCAAAAGCCTATTGAATATCTAGGGCAACGACGAGTTGTGGTTTCCAATGTTTTGCGGGCTAAGACTTCTTCATAGAGAAGCTTGCAGCTGTCGACTCACATAAGACTGTTTTCGAGGCATTCGTGTTTTTAAAAATTCCAGTGAATCCGCTTGAGCATTATTTTCTCCACAGTCTTACAAACATTAGGCGTCAAAGAAACAGGTCTCAGATTATTAATGGAATCTAGAAGCCTGCCCTCTTTGGGTATTAGAAACACAAATTTGAGCTTTCAATCTCTTGGCAGCTTCCCCGAGTTCCAGACCTGATTGTATTTGTACAGGACCAGCTACTTGGTTTCCTCCGGTAGGTGCTTGAGGCCTGGTAGGAAATCCCGTCCATTCCAGGAACGCTGTTGATCTTCGTCGCGAAAATGGCATTCATGAGTTTACCCATGTTGAGCTGGCTCACCATCTCCGCCCCCTCGGGCTTCTCCAGCCCAATAGCCGTTGCCTCAGCTGCCTTGATCATCATCTCCTCTCCACTCCACTTTAGCTCCGGGCCTAGGTTCTGCATCACATTTCTTGCACTCTGCTTCCATCCGCTCAGTACATGCGTTGAAAGACTCGTCTTGTACTGAGAGTGCCTTGAGGTACCTCGCGACCTTCGCCGAACCACGCTTCAGCTTTATCTTCTGTGGCAGCGGATTGTTCTTGCGGTGCCTTTGAAGCGCCTGTAGCTTGCATGTCCCGAGATTGAGTAGGTGGCTGTCACGTGTGGAAATTTTCCAAGACTTTTGTCTCTTGGAGCGCCTTGTGTGCCCTCATTCATCTTAATATTTTGGTTCCCTTGTGTTTCAAGCAGTTTTCTACAGGATGATGCTGCCACCCTTACCAACGGGTGAGCTCGTCGCAAATGTGGTTTTCCTTCACTGCGACCGTAATGCAAGGCCCTATCGAAGCGACGATTTCAGGGAAGTTTTGAAGAATGCTGGGGACAATAAAATGTCAATGTTATTGGGGCGTTTCGTTATAACCACTCCTGGCTACTAACGCTTCAAAATGTGGAAACTAAGGAGGCCATATTGAGCCAGGGGGCGATAACAAACGAGAAGAACGTGTGTCGTGATCGAACCAAACCGCACTGAAAAGGAGCTCCGGTGCACTGGCTGCCACCAGTCATCCCCGATGAAGAGGCGGCAAAGGCCTGGGCCTCCTTTCGCAAGGTGAAGAGCGTCGTAAGAGAGAGATGCAGGAAGCCCGTCTACGAGGATTTTGAATCAGCAACATGGACTGTGCACCTAGTACTTCACGAGCGAGTGTCGGTGAACGCCATCCCACACCGTCTCTGTGTTCTCGGTGTGGATGTCTTTGTGTCTGTGCCGGGCCGATCCCCTACCCGCCTCTGCTGTGGGCAGGTGGGACATATGCGCCGACAGTGTAAGACGCCTTAATGTGCCAGGTGCCGAGGTTTCGGTCACTGTGCCGACTCCTGCCTCCCCACCTACCCGAGCATGACTCGGGTGACCGAGGTTGTGGCCCGGAACACCACTGAGTTGTGCGCCGTTATGGACGGGCTGGAAATGTCCGAAACCAGCTCGTCCAGTCAACTGCTTGGCAAAAAATGACCTGCACACCGGAGGAAGTTGGAGGTGGGCACTCGCAGCGAGCAGTGTGGAGACAAGAAACTTGGATGGCCGCCCTATGGACGAAGGGCAACAGGAAACGGAGAAACCGGTTTGCGTGGAAAGCGAGCAGAGCCGATGGGGCTGGGGACCTTGATGGGGACGATCGGGGCAACGATGCGGAGGTCAACGGTTTGACCCCCTACACCAGGGGTGCACAACATATGGCACGCGGGCCGCATGCGGCCCGCGGGCATTTCTGTTTGGCCCGCGGCCCGCGGCCCAGCTGAGCGCAGAAACCGTTCACCGTGCCATTCAATGCACTGCGGCCGTTGACTTGGCAGAAAGCATTCAAACCCGTTGACCTACTTTTCTCAGAGTCCTTTTTTCCGGGGGGAAACTCCGCGTCCTCACTTCAAATATTCCTCTCCATTAGACCCACAGAAAACAACAATACAAAAGCCTGTGCAGCCATCCAGTGCGTTGTTATGACCCCTAAGAGCGTCCCTCCCCTATCCTTGTTCCAGTCCTTCCTCATACCGTTTCCTCCTCCCTCTCTCCACGGAGGCCACAGCCCTCTCCCCTCCTGTTGGGACATGATCAGTGACAGCTTGTTGCAGATAGAGAAAAGCTAGTCGCGTCACGCTTGGGATGTGAGTGCACTTCGAAAGAAGAGAAAAAGCGACCAGGAGGGCCGGAAATTCAACAGGAGTGGACATGGAGGTACTTTTCATTGAGAACGCATCGAAGTGCTTATGTCTTGTGTGTCGAGAATCTCTCGCGGCTCCTAAAGAATACAACGTTCGACGCCACTACGAGACCAAACATGCCCGCGACTTCAGCGCTCTTCCGGATTCGGAGAGAAAAACAAAGTCCGTGGACTTAAAACGGAATTTGCTTGCTGAGCAAAGCATTTTTACGAAAGCAAAGAACACATCTGAAGCAGCCACGCGGGCGTCTTTTCAGATATCTCGACAGATCGCTCGTTCAGGTCGTTCGTTTACTGATGGCGAGTTCATCAAGGAATGTCTTATGATTGCTTCTGAGGTGATGTGCCCGGACAAGAAGTTGGTTTTCCAAAACCTGAGCCTATCAAGAATGATAGTACAACGACCTGTGCATGACATTGCCGACGACCTATTAAAACAGCTGGAGAGGAGTTGCAGTCATTTTGTCTATTACTGTCTTGCTTTGAATGAGAGCAAAGACATCAAAGACACAGCACCAGTGCTTGTTTTCATCCGTGGTGTGAACGAAAACTTCGAAGTGACTCAGGAGCTGGCAGAGCTTTGCTCAATGCACGGACGGACTACGGGAGAAGAGATCAGCAAGGAGGTCAAAGACGTCATCGAGAAGCTCAAGCTATCACGGAAAAAACTCGCAGGTGTTTGCACCGATGGAGCCCCAGCCATGATGGGAAAGAGAAACGGAGCCGTTGCCTTACTTCAAGCGTTCAGTGGTGGAGAACTGAAGCAATATCACTGTGTGCTTTACCAGGAAGCACTCTGTGCCAAAGTGATGAAGTTTGACCATGTGATGAAGGTCGTGACTTCTGTTGTCAACTTTACACGTGCTCGGGGATTGAAGCACAGGAAATTTCAAGAGTACATGAAAGAAATAGAGAGTGAGCACATGGACATCCAAAGAAATAGAGAGTGGCAAAACGGTCAGTTGGGCTGGTTGGTTTTTTATCTCAAACTAAACGAAAAAAAGGACAAAAAGAGGTATAGACAACACGCCTAGTATTGTCTATACCTCTTTATCCTTGTTTGTTTTGGCGTTCAGTCCGAGCTCTGTTTGGTGTTTCTTGTCTTCAATTTTGTAGCGGTGTGTGCAATTTACATTAAACGCCTTGATTTCATTGTACATCTGATTGGATACAGAAAGCGATACAAAGGCCGATGGATATTTTAGAACCTGCACTAGTTGCCATATTGTGGCGCATCCAATCTGCTTTTAAAATAACTCAGCTGATCTAATAATATGTCCGAAATTAAAGTCTAGCACCGGGAAGGGGAGAGGATTCAAACAACAGTTACAGCCACAGGAAACAGCAAAACACCTTCGATCTTTGATAGCAGAAACAACAAGGACCAAAACGTTTTCTGCTGAGAAACACAAGCAGCAAGGCACACAGCTCTTCTGAGCATTGCTAGACAAGGAGCCGCGGCTTTCAAGGGACGCTAACGTGTTGCCGTTTTGGGAGGAGAGAATGGAACGCTATCCCGAACTCCACGCATTAGCGCAAGTAGCCCTGGGAGTGTTGTCGACCCAGGTCAGCGTGGAGCGAGCCTTTTCTGCACTGAAGTTCATTCTATAGACTAAGTGGTGCCGTCTTTCCCCGGATATGCATGACGACGTCCTGCTTCTTTGTACAGCTGCCTGATATTAAACTGCGCTTTCACCAACGTCCCGAGGTGCCACAGCACTATCTCGTTCGTTCCACACAGTAATGTGAGCCTTTGCATTCTATATGTAACACTTTTATAAAATATCCATAGTTTATCCACTGCTGTCGTCAATTGTTTTTGTAGCATATGAGTACGAACCGGTTTGAACCTTTATTTTTTCACTCCGGAGCTGAACCATTTTTCGTGAACCGGAACGAAAAACATTTCGGTTCGACACCCTGGTCAGAAGCACATTTAGATCACAAAAGCCTTTTTCATTTATGACGGCCCTCAGCGTAAAGAACTTTATACTTTAATACTTGGCTGCAAATACTATAAATGTGTGAATATCCAAAACATCCAAATGTTTGTTCAACCTATTGTTTGCAATTGTGGGTGATTTGTGAAAATTCTATCTTTTGCAATATGCAGGAAATTAGTTTGCATAGTCTGTATATTATCCTATAAACAATTCAAACGGCATAAGAGAAGTAAGCTCTATCCCCACCATACTCCCAGGTAAAGTGGAAAAGGAACAGAGTTGTTACTTTCTACGTACCAACTTGTCAATATCGCCGAGTTATGCTGAAATGCCAGAACCATCTTCTCGGTGCGATACGGCTTCCAAGTTGGCCCCAGGCTATGGTAGTGTGCCAGCCTGCAAAGGTGCTTGCATGAATCTAATATCATGTTTTCACCCCGGAAAACAAAAAGTTTAATATTTGTTTTCTTCGAAATCAAAAAGAAACTTCCAGTTTTGTTCGGTTGAATTCAGCGAGTCATTGCGAGCAGATCATACAGACATGAGTCACTTCTGTGATTTTCATTATTTAAAATTTCAAGAATGTTTAACCTACTTCAATATACAAGTATGAACTAAGTTTTTAAGTTTACTGCAACAACATAGGTAATGTGTTGCGATGACTACATACAAACCAGCCTTATAGTATCAAAGTCTATACTTCTCTGGAGTAGGGTTAAATGTAAGTCAACCAACCTGCCATTCCTCCGCTCTACTGCCATTCCTCCGCTCTACGAAATCAATCGTGCCAGGAAGGGCAAAAGACGTTTAAATATCAATGAAATGCGTACAAGACTGAAAGCTTCGATTCGTCTTGCAAAACATAAGTATAACAATATAACTTTGCACACGTTCCTTCGGGAATCACCCGATAATTTTTGGAGGTCATTGTCCCCGGCTCGAAAAGACATTTCCAAACTTATGGTTTCGGACAGATTCGTTACGGATGACTGCGTGTGCAATCGCTGAATGTTTCAATGATTATGTTTCGTCTGTTTTCACCTTAGATAACGGCATTATTCCTTGTCTAAACCTGTCACCCAACCTATCAGTGTTACCCGATATTTTTATCTCTCCCGAGGGACTGTTTTCAGCGTTGCTTAATCTGTCGACAACAAAAGCTGCTGGTCACGACGGCATTCCAAATATGCTCCTGGTTCGCTATGCAGAATGGTGCTCAAAATATCTTTATCTAATATTTAAAAAATCATTGTCGGAGTCCGTTATTCCTGTAGAATGGAAAATTGCCAAGATCGTTCCCGTTCACAAATCTGGATCCCATCTCTTGCCTGAAAACTTCCGGCCAATTTCTTTGCTTCCTTACTGCTCTAAACTCTTAGAGCACGCTGTTTTTAAACATTTGGCAGCGTATTTAGAAAATCACAATTTTTTTAACGTGAATCAACATGGTTTTCGTCATGGCCTTTCAACCACGACGCAATTACTTGAAACCGCCCATGATTTTGCTGAAATATTAAATCGTTCTAAACAGGTTGATGTAATTTTTCTTGACCTCGTTAATGCGTTTGACAGAGTGTCACACTGTAAACTGCTTCTAAAACTTAAATCAATCGTGCAAAACGATATCATCTACTCCTGGCTTGAAAATTACTTGCTAGAAAGAAAACAGTACGTTCAGATAAACTCTAGTGCATCCACGCCAGTTCCTGTGCTATCAGGCGTTCCACAAGGGTCAGTCCTTGGGCCTTTACTTTTTCAATTTTTATAAACGAAATCACTGCTAACATTCCTGTGCGTGCACGTTTATTTCCGGACGATGTTGTTATCTTCACTGAGGTAAATGATGTTAGTGACCAGACTTTACTTGACAGCTGCTTAGCCAAGATCCACGATTGATGTGACTCGTGGCAGATGTCACTAAATGTTAACAAATGTGTTCGAATGCATATAACCCGCAAAAATGGTTTTCTTTCCTATAACTATTCCATTAACAATACTGCCCTAGCCGAAGTAACTTCCTATAAATACACTCGGTGTAATCATTTCAAACGACCTGCGTTGGAACACCCATATTAAGTACATTGTTCGCAAAACATTAACTAAGCTCTGGTTTCTACCGCGAAATTTAAAGCAAACCGCATCGGGTGTAAAATTAACAGCCTATAAAACGCTTGTTCTGCCTATATTAGAGTACGCGTCCGTTGTCTGGGACCCGTTTACTAAAACCAACATAAATTTACTTGAATCCATTCAGAGAAAAGGCTTACGTTTCATATACAACAAATTTCAGAGACAATACCCGGTTTCCGAACTATATGTGTGTTCCAGCATTAGCCCATTAACCCATAGACGCATGTTTCAAAGATTAAAATTTTTGTTCGACCTACTAAATAACCGGTTTAATATTGACAACTCTACATATATTTCTCCTGCTCTTCATAATTACCCCACGCGAAATTTTCATTGTAGATCATTACAAGAATACAGCTGTAGGGTCGATGTATTTAAATTCTCATTTTTCCCAAGGACCATTCATGATTGGAATGCCCTACCCAGTCATGTAATAAATGCTTCATCTGAGTCATCACTCATTGCTAACCTCCGGAGTTTCTGTAACTCCTGCGATTGACGGTATTTCTTGTAGTTTTTTTGTTTGTTTGTTTTTTGCTTTAATTGTTTATTCAATACTGTATAATGATGACTTTGATTGCCTTGTTCACGTGTGGTAAAATGACTAGAAATGTATGCCTTTATACAACATTATGTACCCTCCTCCTACCACATCTCCCGAAGAGAAATAGTAGTATCAATAAATAAAAAAAAATTACACCTTCATCTTCTTCGATTAATTTGTATCAATTCCCCCTTTTTCTTTTTATTTCCCATTGCTCTTATTTTTGCTCTTATTTTTTCTCCTGATTTTTATTAATTACCCACGAAGTGTGCCGTGTAGAAAGAGTTTTTCTTTGGCTTGCAAGGTAATTAAAGGGATGCTCACGCACTTGTCATCTTCTTCGTCTACAGCAAGGCCCTCTAACACCTCCCTTGCGACCTGGTTTTTATGGTGTCCTATTATGTGAAGATGGTCGTGCTCTGCTTTGAACAGGCATGTCTCGACAATGGGCAGCTAAATGTCCTGGTCCCGCAGGTTCCTAAGGTTTGCTGCATGTTCGCGTGCTCTGTCGTTAATACATCGACCGGTCTGTCTGATGTAGCAGCGCCCACATGCTAGCGGTATGTATATATCACTTCCTTTTCACAGGGAGCGTATTGTGTTCGGTGCCTGGTTTGCACTTTTCTTTGGTGTTGATTGGTGCTTGATTAATTTTGCGGCACATTGAAAAGGCCTTTTTAGGTGCCGAGCAGAGGACTTGCACGTTTTGCCGGTTCGCTATCTTTTTAACTTATGGGTAACCCCGTGAATATATGGTATCTCTACAAAGGGTGGTCTGGGTTTTTTGTTCCTTGACTTGTAGCATTATTCGTCCTGATGGTGCGGCATATTTTTTCACAGATGGACGCCATCATGGGTTTCGGGTATCCCGCGTTATGAAGCTCGAGCCATTTGGGTTTCAAAACTTTGTTGTACTTGATGTGCAGGGATGTGCGTAGGTCATTTCTTGAAATCCTACAATGTTACCTGTCAGCGACTGTAGTAGCTCATCAAGAACACCAGTACGTGCAAAAGAGTGGAGTGCATTGGCTCACAAGTGGCTCCACTTTTATGTGATATTTTTCTTGCCATGTGTGGACGAGCCATCCAGGAGGACCTTAAAGATACGCGCATAGCGGGTATCTTTAGATATGTGGACGATTTTCTTATTTTATGCACCACAAAAATTAACGAAAAAGAAGATGGATGTCTTAACACCACCATGACACTGTTCCAACAAAGCTGTATGGGTCTAACCTTCACCTATGAGACTCCTGTGGACAATTCCATTCGGTTTCTGGATTTAGTTTTGACATTCCAAACAAGGCATGGATGTTGGAAATATCAAGCACGATTGGGGAAGGCATTTCTTCCATATGAATCGGAACATTCAAAGAACGTAAAGCAAGCTGTGACCATCTCAGCTCTCACAGCAAGTCTAAAGAAATCATGTCCACATCAAGTACAACAAAGTTTTGACACCCAAATGTCTCGACTTCATAACGCGAGATACCCGAAACCCATGATGGCCTCCATCTGTGAAAAAATATGCCGCACCATCAGGACGAATAATGCTACAAGTCAGCAAACAAACAAAACCCAGACCACCCTTTGTAGTGACACCATATATTCACGGGGTTACCCATAAGTTAAAACAGATAGCGAACCGGCAAAACGTGCAAGTCCTCTGCTCGGCACCTAATAAGGCCTATTCAATGTGCCGCAAAATTAATCAAGCACCAATCAACACCAAAGAAACGTGTAACACCAGGCACCGAACACAATACGCTCCCTGTGAAAAGGAAGTGATATATAACATACCGCTAACATGTGGGCGCTGCTACATCGGACAAACCGGTCGATGTATTAACGACCGAGCACGCGAACATGCAGCAAACCTTAGGAACCTTGCGGGACCAGGACATTTAGCTGCCCATTGTCGGACATGCCTGTGTAAAGCAGAGCTCGACCATCTTCACATAATAGGACACCATAAAAACCAGGTTGCAAGGGAGGTGTTAGAGGCCCTTGCTATAGACGAAGAAGATGACAAGTGCGTGAGCATCCCTTCCAATTACCTTGCAAGCCGACAAGAAAAACTCTTTTACACGGCACACTTCGTGGCAGGCACGCATCCAGGGGGGAGGCCCATGGGACCCGGCCCCCCCCCCTCCCCCGAAATCTTCCATTTTGCTGGGACCTCTTCTCCCCCCTCCCCCCTCATACAGCATTTTTCCATGAACGGCGTCCCCCCCCTCCCCCCGCCCCCCCCCCAATCCGGAACAAAATCCTGGCCACGTGCCTGCTTCGTGGGTAATTGATAAATAATCAGGAGAAAAAATAAGGGCAAAAATAAGAGCAATGGGGAAGAAGAAAGAAAAAGGGGGAATTGATATATATTAATAGAAGAAGAGGAAGATGGAATAAAACAGTTGGTAGTCCAGCGGTCGGTTCGCCATTCTTTTCTCCGGTCATCCTTCCTTCCTTTGTTCAGCTGGTTTTACCCAAGATGGGTTTCGTAACTCGCCAATGTTTATTTCTACTTTGTGTCAAGGGCTGCCAACGCTTCTTTCTTTCGGTGACAACATTTTTTCCCGTGCACGTGTATTTACAGAGATAGATGTGTAGCTCTTTTTTATATGTTTTAGGAGCATAAACAAAACTGAGGAAAATTTGCAGGTTGCCCACTCGTAGTTATATAATAATTGTTTAATGAAGGAGCCGTTAACCTGGCCACCTGGCGCAGCACTCAACGTCATATCCGTCTGCGAGAGGAATTACACAGGCAACACGGACTTCCTGTATGAACAGGCAATCAAAATAGTACCGGTCGCATCTCGAGTCATCAGGCGCAAACTGTCGAACGTAACCAAATACTACCAACCGTCTTTGGAGCACATCGAGCCGTGTTTGAATGATGCCCGGCATGATTCCAAACGGAGATGTAATTCATTCGACGGAAGCTCAGGAGAATTACGGGGCGACTGAAACTGTGCAAAAGACCCTTTGCGAATGGAAACAAGGAGGAGTTTTTTACCTTGCCACAGTTCAAACAAAAGAGAAAATTCTTCCGCGAGATGGCTCTTGCCCACGCTTGCCGTAGTTCAGCGTCTTGAGGAAACTTAAACATATGGATTTTTTCGGTGTTCTCGTAGTTGCCGCGACATCCCGTAGCGCAACATTTGTTCAGCATGCCGATCCGCCAAAATAACACGCGTGCGCGTACGTTAAAAAGAAAAAAGGCAGGGCAGACGGCGCAGACGACGGGTGGAGAAAAAACAACGAATTAGGGCGAACAGCTCATGACGGCTCCTCCCGATTTGAACAGCCACGCTCGCGCAGTAGGCGGGTTGGCGCAGAGTCCAATAAACGGCTCTGGGTTGGCGGCGCGCCGCGCGCCACCACCGCCACCGTCGCTGGGCAACCACTGGGCGGCCTGACCAAACAGGATACTACAAAACTCATGACTCCGGCAAATCGTGCGGCGCTCCGCTTCCGGCCGTCGGAGGGAAACTTCCCTCCCGTCAAAGCTGCCGGAGGAAGCGTCCCCCGCTAAATCTCCCCCTCGCTTCCTCCACGGCGGCCTTGCTCTGCTCATCACGTGGGTCCGGAGAGCCACTCACACGCTCTCTTGGCTGTCGGTCAATCGCTCAAGGCCTCTGCCGTTTTTCAAGTCCCAAAAACGGGAAAGGGAACGACACGAAGGTGAGGAGGCGAAGGCTTTTCGCGCGAGGCGGACGCGGACCAGGGAAAGCAGAACGAAGGACGCGCAGTTGCTCCCGATTTCTTTGGAAGGATGGACGCAATTTCTACCTATGGTGAGATGTCGCAAATAACGGACTCTGATGACTCGAGGGATCAAGCCCCCAGGTCCCCGAAGAAGCGGAGTCCTCAAAAGCAGACCAAACGGAACAAGAAAAGCCCAAGAAAGCTGACAAACCTGCAACTGTCGGAGCTCGTCAACACTTGTTTCAACACGTCAGCGAAGGTTGTCGACCTCATCCAGCGAGTCGAGAGGTACACGTGGCTCTACGACAAGCACAGCGGCAACTACAAGACGAACACGATGCGCAACAACGCCTGGACCTCGATTGCCAAGGAGATAGGTCTGGACCCGGCGTATGGCGGTAAGTGAAGAAACACCTCACACTCCATCTACAACTGCCGGAAATGTACGCTTGTTTGGTTTTTGTACTAGCCTGTGAAATACCTGCCATGTTATGTCATTTCGTTGGAGAACTTGACAGACGGGTATAGATCTTATGATTAAGTGCGAGGGAAGCCAAAGCTACGAGACCGAGCACACGTTGCTCGGCGGGCACGCAGAAACCCCGGAGCTTGGTCTTGTGGCTCCTTGTTTGACCTTCAGGATTACGAATATCGAGATCATTAGTTTTCTAATTTGGCGCACGGAGGCTGCAGAATATCATTTTCAGAGTGCCGTTGAAGCCCCTTTCACCGGAGCGTTACGCCATGAAATTAGTTTTCAAAATCTCCGCTCTCACGCATCTTCAGCGCTTATCAAAGCTGTGCACGCGCACACTTGCTATTTTCAAAAAAATCAGAAAAAGACGTCACGATTGGTGTCACTGCGAGAGGATATATCTGGAAAGACGAGGGACACGCGCTTGGCAGCCAAAAGAAACTTTTCGTGACGTTTAATTACATCTCGCGTTTAATTACATCTTCGGTTTAAAACGAATGTGATATTTAAATTCGCGGGATAAGAATACTCTAGGACTCACCTCTAATTTTTTTTTCCTTTCCAAGCACCTTTTTAGCTTCTTTTTATTGTAAAATCGAGGTATGGAAGTTATAATTGCTTGTCTAAGGAACTAGTATCAAAATGTTCTACCAAAATAATTTTATTTTTTTATGAATGTAAATGAATCCATTTCATTATAAAAATGTCGCGAAAATTTTATCACGCGCTTACATATCCTATTGTGACCAGCGCGATAGTTACATCCTGTTGACAGCATCGAGAACAGAGACCTTGGTCGAGTTGCTCCCAAGGTTGCTTTGGATTACCTCACCACTTTATAAGTACCTACAAGGATGCAGCTTTCCTCCCTACCTAAAAAAAAAAAAAAAACTTTTTTTTTTTTTAGACATAAAGGGAATTTGGTTTTTTTGAGGCAGAGTGTATGACAGTCCTTGACAGGATTTAAAAGCTCATCCCTTTGCACTTTAGCAGAGCAAATGCTGGAGAGGACCCACCCTCATCTCCAGCTGTTGCTCTGCTGAAATGGAAAGGGACAGGAGATTCCCCTCAACTCTTCAACTGTCACTTACTATATATTACATGCATTGCCCATTTTCTTCTAGTGAATGCTTAATAGCAAAACCTGCATCTGACAGAATTGAACTATACTTCTCCTACATTGTCTTTCAAACACCGTTGTCCATGGTCCAGTGAAGCTATAGACGGTATTCACCGATGCCATATTTCAGGGCAATGCTTGAAGCGAGCTCACAATAATACAGACCTTGCACTGATGTCACTTGGTCAGACTAGAGCCACTAAATAAGCTACACTTCAGAGTTGCAACACCTCAGCTATCTTGGTTCTTAAAATCATGGTTGCCAGTTATCTGAAGGTGCATCTGAAATTGCAGGAAACGCTTTTCCGCCCTCAAGAAATGCTGAAACAGTTTATGACAGCAAAACAGTATCACCTGCAGCTTCCTAACACCTTATCTAAAGCTGAGGAAGTTGCATTTTCGAATTCTGACGACTGAGTCTCGTCTGCTTTGAACACTAAGCACCAAGATGGCGGCGTCCACTAGGAGATCGGGGAACGGAGTGCCCATACTCTAAGTGTAGCTCATTTAGTGGCTCTAGGTCGGACGTAATGGGGAAAGTGTACGCGAGAGGGTAGCTTCCGCTGCATTATTGAGGCACTTCTGGCCACTAGAAAGAGGGCCGAACTGAGGTCATGTACAAGCCATGTGTATAGGCTGCTTAGACCGGCACTCTTGATGGTGAAGAATGCACATTGCGAAAGCACTGTAGAAGCTCGCCGTCAGCATGCACTCAGCAGTCGAGCACACAGCTACGGCCAATAATGAACACCTCCCTATACATTTATACATTGACCCATGCAATCTTTTGGTTCACAATTTATAACTTGTAGCATTCATGTTACCCATTTTTGCTTCAGCACGTGTCTGCAAGAAGAAGTGGACGAACCTGAAAGACTACTACCTAAGGGAACACGCCAAAGTGAGAAAGACCAGGCGAAGCGGCTGCGGGGCAAAGGACGTCTTCAAGTCCAAGTGGCAGTACTTTGATGTCTGTCGTTTCTTGGACGGCAAGACCATCGTTTCACGCCGGTACGCTATTTGTAATCCTACTGAGTCGCAGCACTCAATGTAGTCATTTCTATCCTTCCTTACAATTACTTACACTCAGGAACGAATGTGAACCAGCACTGCACGAGACAAGTCAGTGCAGCAGCCAGCCACAAGGTAATGACGTATTGGCCGAGCTTTCATGGGGGATATAAATTAATTGCACGCCCAAATTGTTCCTAAAAATTGTGTTGGTCTTTTGGTATAGCTAACATGCCTTCTCTCTTTTCATCAACAAATTAGAATATTTCCAAGCAATGATTGGAAAACCCTCAATGTCACGAGAGTCACAGGAATGCAGCCCTGACCAGGAAGCCTCCAGAGACATGACTGAGGTAGATAAGTGCATCCCACTTCTTTTTTTCTCTTCTATTGTTAATGGTACACTGTTTGTAGGGACTGGTGTTTTTGGTTCAAGCAGCAAGAAGTTTGCCCTGCAATATACCCCCTCCCTGTCTTTTGTGAATGAACTCTGCCACTGCCTGTCTATGTTGGGCAGCTGTGAAAAGCTTTCAGGAGATGATTCTCAGTCCAAATTGTGGAATGCAGAGATAGCTCACTAGTCTTTTGAGACATGTTGATAAGCTAATTAACAAATTTCTAAACCAGGTCAATCATATTTATTCATAGCTAGCACCATATCATCTCGCATTCGCAATGTCCTATTGTCCCCTCTTGTATTACAAACTGTCTTGAAACTTACGACTCCTCGACACCCCTTGGTCTGGAATAACCGGGGCACAAACATAAGCATTAATTCTCATATTTTCAACGTGCACTTCTGGATCTCACAAAAGGACAAAAGAAGTAATTTCTTTGGTACACATTTTATTTTTTGCAAGAGAAATATTAATTATCACTTTCTAGTTGCTAAATGCGAATTCTGTTTGGTACGAGAAAAAAAAACAATCTGGAACATACGTTGCAAGGGTATGCTCCAGCCAGTAGCTGGTGCATGTCCAACACTGTTCGGGCATGGACTTCAAACTTATATTGAACAAGAGTGCCGTTTCAGCACTTGCCGAGGGCTAGAATACAATCACACATGTGCCTAAGAAATAAAACTGGTTATCTTTCTTGCCAAAATGTTGAAGAGGGTCTATTTCAGGGGTGGCCAAGCTGTGGCTCGCGAGACGCATACGGCTTTTTGCATGTTAAAGTGCGGCTCGCGGCTCCCTCCACTACCCACCACACACGCATGCACGCACGTTTTCCTCCAGGTCACACGAGCACTTCCCAAAAAGAGAAATGGAACGCGTTTTAAATCGAGACAGGTGGCGGTTTGGTAGTCTTGTGCTACTGCTACCTTACATACAGTTGGACTGCTTTTGACTCGGATAGATTGAAAATAATTTGAATTTCGTTTATTGCTGTGAAAAAGTCCCCCTCCCTCTTTTTCTGCTTTACCTCTTCCACGCGGCTCTTGGAGGTTTTCGTGGTTTTGTTTGCGGCTCTTAGGCCGGGTCACCCTGGCACCCCTGGTCTTTTCTAATGCTTTTAGATTGGCCAATGGAACATTTTTGTCATCTTCCATCCGGCCACATTAAAATCAAACATAGAGACCATATTT
>JAZHYW010047134.1:0-11105 GCA_037355805.1 Ixodes ricinus
CTGGCCCCGAATGAAAAATCTATCAATGTAACCCTGTTTGGCTGTCAATGTTTTGTAGTGGACCGCTGACTGTGGCTGACTGTACGTCAAGCATGCCTGATTGGCCAACAAGTTACTCTGACCGACAGACAAACTCCAGTCAGACTGCGGCTTGTCGGCTTTCTGATGGTTTCCTGGTGGCAGTCGGCCGCCGCGAAATGCCATCAAGGTTTTGATGGCGATTCTGATTGTACATCGACTGTCTCTCGACTGCACGTCAAAAGCTTTGACGTGCAGACAGACGTACGATCAGAGGACGTAAAGTTCGTTCGGATACCACTATTTCGTCAAATCTATGAATACGCAAAATAATCCGCGCACGAGAAAGCGATTTCGGGACGTGAGCCCATAGACCTGCTGATGTTAGAGATATGACACGCAACCGACCGACAACCCTGATCTGAAGCCCGCCGAAACGCCGAACACGCCACTTTCGCTTCGCCCATAGAGCGCTTCGCCGAGCTTCCATGAACGATCGCTCTCCTGACCGTTTTGTTTGCCCGCTTGCTCCAACCTGTCGATCCTGCCCGGGCTCTAGAATGCCTTATGTTTTAGTAGAATTTGTACTCGACAAGACCCAGCCTGTCGTGAGTTCCGACGATGTAAGGGACTTTAGCGGTGTAGTTGAAGACGACAAGGTGTACCAGGTCTACTGGGCCGGAGAGGCGCGAACAAAACGATCGTTCTACGACGCGAAAGCACTCTTACATGGCAGGTGAGTAGAACTGAAGTACGGCGATTGATGTACGAGTGCTTTGATATAACATGCTGAAGGCTTAACTGCATATGCAGCCGAAGCATTCTTTAGAACGATGCGCTCATTATCGGAATCTGCGCTGTAATACTAAAACGCTCCTGACTCGGTCCGAGAGGTTTGGGCCAGAAAGTTTTTTACTCTTCTATCTGGCATGGGCTATTGGCCTCACCGCTGTCGTCACCTCATTATTATTGTTTCATGAAGACTGCAGATAAAAAAGCATCCGCGAGCCTATGGTTCAGAATATGTCTGCTGCTCGCGTTCGTCCGTGGAAGCCAGGGCTGTCTGTTGTAGCATGCATGCTTGTTCTCTAGCTTCAACGGAGTCGCACAGGTGTTGTGAATTAAAGTGTATACGGTCGTGCCCAAAAGGTTCAGACATCGAGGGCGTTTCTTTGAAACATGCTTGCGGTGCATGTGGTCCCGTTTGTAAACGAGATGTCCCTTTTGCCTGAAAAACGGCAAATTTCAAAAGGGGGAAAAAAACAAAGGACGGGTACACATTTTCCTGATTTTTGATGTAATGAATACATTCATTTTAAGGATTTGTGAACCGTTTCACAGCCATGCAAGATGGCCACCTCGGCTTGTGAACCGTTTCATAGCCATTCAAGATTGCCACCTCGGAATTTGAGCTTCATATAAAGAGTAAAGCTATACGCACTCCGGAGTGCACTTCGGACGGAAATGGCTATACGCACTCCGCTAAACTCGTATAAAACGAATGGTCAAACCGAGTTTCCTAAGCGATGGCGCAGCATAGGGGTTAAGGTGGTCCGCTTTGGAAACTGCCATGTGGATCGCGGGTTCGGTCCGCGGTGGACCCTGCTTGTTTTTCTTCTTTTTTTTTCTCGAGACATTTTGTTTTGTCGAGGCATTTGACGATATTGCGTGATTGCGAACCAGCCATTTCGTCCGAAATGCACTCCGGAGTGCGTATGGCTTGCCTCTTATATAAATGCTCTGCCTCTGCTGATGAAATTCCCTCGGCAGTGGCAGTCAGACGTCATCTTAACGCGGACGATCAGGGCACGTTCCACCAGGGCTGCTGACTGTCCGTCAGTGTCCCCAAATTACGTATCTTGATGGAATTTTCCAAAGGGGTGTGCTTTATCTGGAAACCGGAGCAAACGTTTTTTCATCCTTTGGAGCTGAAAAGAGAGTAAACGACAACCTGGTTTTCCTGACACTGCGTATCCGCAAGCTCAAGTCGTCTTATATTAGAATCCGTAACAAAGGCCATTTCTGGCCTCCTCTCTGCACCAAAAAGACAAAATGGCTGGCGCTCATAATACGATAGAGGAATCAGAGTGTTGCAGTTCGAGCTGAGCTTAATTACTGCTCCTAATTCACCCAATTGCAGATAGGCGATTCTACAGAGTGTCTCAAATAACGGCCGGATTCTTTTAAATCGACCGCGAAAATCGGTTTTTTAACCTATCGCTCTACAGGATTTCGTGCAGCGTTGGCTCACAAGTGGTGCATCTTTTTTTATAGAATATGCGAAGAGCGAACTTACTCTTAAGGAATAAGAAAAGAAAAGGAAAAGGCTGAGGCTCTAATGAGAAACGCGGTAGAGACTCCGGGGTCTTCAAATAATAGGGCGCATCATTGTTTTGAAGACCGCTGACTTCGCTGCGTTTCCATAAGTTATGGAGACTTTTTTTTCTTTTGCCTTTTCCTCAGGGCAAAGTTCGCTTTTACAAATTTTTATAGAAAATATGCACCAACTGGTGGGGCACTTAATGCATGAATCGTAGCGCGATAGGGGTTAAGAACCCGGCTCTGCTGTCGATTCACAGAGCCTGCCGCTGTTTGAGACACCCTGTAGAAGTGAATATGAAATCTTTGTTTTGATGTCGTCATAGAGCTAACGCGGTCCGTTCTGCGATGCTCAGGAAGAAAAACTAAAGAAATAGTTTGCATTTCTCACGCTTCTCGCAGATATAATGCGCAGAAACGAATGAAGTGCGAACAATTCTTGAGATTAACGCACCTACCCCGGCCATTTGTGGGAAGTGGCCACTGGAGCATCTGGCGTCCGGCCACTTGGCGCGAATCCACTCGATGTGGACGCGGGGCTGCTCATCGGTCTTGCAGGAGTGCGGCCTTGCTTATGCCATGCACTCCACACGTCACGGACAGGGAGTTCATGAGAGATCTCGTGCCGGGGCTGAGTGCGGGCAGCCGCCGAGCCGTCGCGACCAGCTACGCTGCTTCGTTTGTCCTGAAGGTATACTCACATCAGGCAGGAGCAGGATACTGTAAGAGAATTGATGTAGTCGTGATTATCGTGGCCACTCTAAAAGTAGTTGGAGTGTGTTGATGCTGCTACAATTATAAGAAAACGCGTCACAAATACGGTGTTTTTTTCTCTCGTTACTTTGCGAGTTACTCTAACAGGTGACCGAGGATCAGCTATAAAAAATCTGAACGCGATACAAAACAAAGAGAACCGAAAAAAAAATAATAAGCGTCTCTTGTGATTCCTCGCTCTCAAGCTGGCAAGGGACGGTTACTAAAAAAAAAACTTGCCTTGAGAATTTTGATAAATCCAAGAAAAACACAAAATGTGCTCGTGATACTATTTTGCGTGCGTGGTGATTTGCCATGATTGGTTGTGGGCTGCCGTGGAGGCAGCAGTGAGACATGTTTAAGATTCATTCGGGGAAGATTGTGCCACGAGCATGTTTTTACAATTAATGAGAAGTTTTCCACGGAGCGGATCGGACGGACGGACGGGAGGCAGGCTCTCAGTCATTTCGTACATTTATACTGAACAATGTATTGACGTAGGAATAAGTCCCCTCTCTCTCCCTCCCTCCCCCCCCCCCCCGCCCCCAATACCTCCCAAGAGCTGGGTTTCTATGGACGCCCTTATTTCATTCACGATTGATTGGCGAGTATGTAAGCATTCTAACTTAACCACCATGTTTACAGGTGTGTCAGTTTCTGTGCCTGCACTTGCTGTGAGCCACGTGGGGAAGTTTTTCCCGAGACTTGGACTGCCCCCTCACTTACATGCTACAAGCTGAAGAAACGTGCTCCCACGACGAGGGACACCCCTCGTCATTTGAAAAGGCCACCGTCACCGGATGCCCTGGAGCTGTTCGACTGGCCACAGGAAGGATTCCGCTACCGGAACTTTGTGCTGATGTTTGACTCCGGAAAGCCGGTTCAAAAAGAGGAAACATTTTTGGCCAGGTAAGCTCCAATGCACAAATGACAATGGTGACCTTCTAATTTGTCTGAAATATTGTCTTACAGCCTGACAAGTACTGAGAGGGCTGTTTATGATACCAGCGTCTCTGCTTCGTTGACGAGAATCGGGGACATCTGCAGAGATACCAGTCTCTCCAAGGACATGTGGCAGAAGGAGAGGCTGCTTCGTATAACGGCAACTAAAGGTATGCATCGTTTTTATCACAATCGTGCCAACCATGCTTAAAAGGAGAATGAAAGGATGCACCAATAATTGCAGGAGGAACGAGTCACGAGATAGGACTCATTTTTGTGCAAAGAAAGGGGACAAGCTCACTAATAATGCTTGAAATCTCGAGAAGCAATGCGAGCTCTGTAATCAATAAATTGCATTACAATTATGTTTTTCTTTTCCCACCCGGAGGCACACAAGTCATACGTTGCAAAGGGGACCTACGAGAGGTTGCCAAGAAGATGGTGCTGGATGCACCATTTACTTCCCAAGCAACAGCACATGGACAACGGTACGAGCCAGAAGCCCGAGCCAAGTTTGAAGAAACGCGGAACCTCAAGGTGCACCAGCTGGGGCTTGTGGTGATGCCGCAAGATCCCTGGCTGGGGTGTTCTCCAGATGGACTCTTTCGGTACTTACCAAACTGGGCTTTCTATTTCCTTCGTCTGTTACGAAGACAAGCTGCTGATCCATGGAGTTAATTAATTATTAGCTGTAAAAGCATTAAAACAAAGGGCCGGCCGGCCTTTTGCACTACAGGTCCGAAGTAGGCGCACAGGAAGCAAAACCTTGCGCTGCAGGATGCAGAGATCCTGGGTTCAATCTCCATCCCTGCCCGTTTCAATCTGGATGAGCATCGTACCGGCACACATTTGTGTTTCACTATTGCATGATGCACATTTAAAGACCCCAGGCTTGCGGTCATACTGCACTGGATAAATTTCTCGACAGCGTGTAAAAATGTCGCCACGCCAAGGAAGCTAAGGTCACGCTGTCGAAGTGCTCTCATCAAAATAGTTTGCATTGTAAAAGCATATCTGGCATACGGTGTTATTGTGCAACCACAGTGAAGCACCAGTTAAGAAACATGCATGCTCTCAAACAATTGGAGGCTATGTTTAGCACATTCATGCGAAATATGGCGCCATCCCTCCCCCAGGACATCTCATTTGGCGGCAAATTTCTCATCGTATCAAAAATTGCTGGCTTATGCTCATCCTTGCTTCTCTGTGCAGGAACGAGGACGGAGATGTCATGCTCCTCGAGATCAAGTGCCCCTCCAGCCGCTGGAAGAAACCTCTGACGGAGAAACCGCTCCTAGCATATCTAGTTGAATGCAAGCAGAGCAAAGATATCCTGTTGAGAAAGTCTCACACCTACTACACACAGATACAGATCTGCATGTATGTCCTGCAGTTAGATGAGTGCGATCTCTTTCTGTACTGCTCTGTAGACAAAAAGACGCTGCACATCAAGCGTGATGAAGAATTTCTCTCGGACGCTATACCGAAGCTGAGATCGTTTTATTTCACATATTATATTCAAGAACTTGCCGCACTTCACGGAAAGTGAGCCAGTAGCTTTACCAATAAGCTTTGAAGTGTTGCACGTCATCCTTTGCCCAAGCCAAATGAAAATAAAAGCTATGTCCCAGTTACTGTGGCTTAAATATTCCCGGCCGTAGATTTGTTAGAATACACAAAATATGCATGATGTTGTCCAAGTGTGGGATGAGGTGATGCGAAACACGCTGGGTGATACTGTAGATCTTAACCCTTTGAATAACTCTTTCGGCATGGATCCGGACAGAGGCAGTTTCATATGTCGAGTTGACCTCAACCTCCGTGAATTGTACACCCGACGCAAACGGCGGCATCACCAATGTTGCATTCTGGGCACCAACACCGGTCACAATACCTGGGAACCCTTTGTCGGCCAAGACAATGTCATTAGGTTGTAGTTTGCGCAGGAAACCAGACTCTATTGTAATGGCGGTATCACTTGTGCGCCCTCCATACCCATCCGAAAGGAACGTTACTAGTCCGCTGGGAGATATCCCAATCAAGTACTTCACAGTAAAGTATCCTTTATATTGTGAATACCACAGATTTTGCTCCTCAACTGAGGGAGGCATTTCTACTCTCATTTCTGTACAGTCAATGATGACTCTGCAAAATGGATAGAGAGCCCTAAAGCTTGCTGGCATGGTGGCCTGTATAGCTGCCCTGCTAGGCCACCAAATCCAGTCTTTCGTTCTGGCACAGAGGGCTTCAAGCGTCATCTTGAACATTCGTGCTGCTGTTGTCCGATGCACATTAAACAGAACACCTAAACAAGAAAAGGGAACATTGTGCTTGATCTTGATCAGAAACAACAGGAGACGATTCTCAGTGGAAATCTCATTCTGCCTTCTCGCGGCATCTGGGAGCAGGCTTAACAACAGAGCGAAAAGTGAAAAGGATGTGGCACTTAAGCTTGCCAGCTTTGCCTCGTTATGACGAACACAGTTGTAGCCAGTAAAGCAGGGCTCTTTGTACGCCGGCCCTACACCCTCGTCCTGAAATGACACTTGGTCCGGCCCACTTCCTTTGTCTTTAGTTACGTTATGACAGACGAAGGTTGCAGCATCTCGCCCCACGTTGCAGCAGAGGAACATGGTGCAGGGCGGAGAAGAGTGTTCCTTCTTCCTCTGTCATGGTGCAAGCCTACAAAGATGCACAAGAACGAGACATTGTCACTTTAAGCCATCAAAGTCAATTATAAGTAATACTTTAATGGTCAGCCGAGACATTCATATCACAGTTCCGATTTCGCTAACCTCGAGTTAAAGAAAAATTACATTCTGGGATCCCTACCTAGGACACTGAAGTGTCAATATGCCACAGTAAAGTATTAAGGGTTAATTTAGCCCACCTGGGGATGTCTAACATACAATCCAAAGGTTGCTTTTGTGGTGTGTACACTTCATAGTGGCCTTTGAGGAAGCTCGAGTAGCCCATTTTTTAAAATAATTTATTGCAAATGAACAAAACATACTTTAAGTCAGACCTGCGTAAGCCACATTGGGCTTGACTGGCAGCGTCTTACAATCAGTGAAACCAGCCGTTCGCAAAAGGAAACATGTAAAATAAAATCCGCACAAAGAAATCAGAATAACAAAAGCAAACTAGTGAGCACTTTACGAACCAAGATTTGTCAGGGCTTTCTTGAGCTTGTATTTTATTCTTAAATTTAGAATACTAGAAGGTAGTTTGTTCATGAATGCTGGTTGAAAAGAAATCGGGGACGGGACCTTTGGCAACCACAAGCAGAGCATCACACCTAGAGATGCGGAGGAGACAACAAAGGGCCTTATCTGTGGGAGCACTTTGTCACTTACTCAGTCATACCTGTAGCTTCTGCAGTGTAACTGATGAACGAGGACTGCCGACAGAAAATTACACCAACAGATAAAGCTTGTTTATGTATAATTTTTGTGCCCTTCAGTCAGGCACATAGCCAGGAATTTATTTCTGGTGGGCCTGCCCCTGGCAGAACGTGACAGATAGGGGAGGAGGAATGGGACGTCCCAGCGAAACCGAGGAATTGGGGGGGGGGGGGCTGGGCTGGTCAATGTGTCTGCCTTAATACTATCGGGGAAAAATTAAATACAAACAGAGGAGCATGTGGCTTCCAGTACAAGCTGTGCCGCCCTGAAGTGAACCTAGGGGCGAGGGCGTGTGGCCTACTCCGATGTGTATATCGCCCCTCACTCGGCGCTTCCCAAGCTTCGGCATTGCGCCTTTGGTGCACTGAAAGCTATCACCGCTATCGTTGCTCGGTCAACGCATGCGGCGCAAGGAAGCTCACCGCTTGTAGCAGCTTGCGTGCACGCAGGCTGAGTGCGCCCGGAGCGTTTTCTCCTTTTCGCTTGCGTAGCTTCCTTGTGTCGCACGCGTCGAGTGATCAACGATAAAGGTGATAGCTTTCAGTGCAACAAAAGGAGCAATGCTGAAGCTTGGAAAGCGCCGAGCGAGGGGCGTATACACGTCTAAGTAGGCCACACACCCTCACCTCCAGGCTCACTTCCAGGCGGCGCAGCCTGCACCGAGCGCCACCGCGCTCCTCTGTTCGTATTTCATTTTTCCCTGATAGTACATATTTCACAATAATGTTCCAGCTTTTTAAGTCGCCAACCGACCACTTTACTCTTAGGAAGTTTTAAATTAGATTTAGGAAGTTAAAAAGAAAACCTGCAGCTAAAGCTGGTGTCTCTCAAAATTGTCCCCAAGAGAGCCTAAGGGTAAGGGCAACTGGTCAAACTTGAGGTCCACTCTGCTTGCATGCTTGCCACAAGCAAACTGCCAATCCTGTACATGCAAGAAGGGATGTGGTACAAGTTATGCTTACATCAGCCGTAAATGGAAGAGGTGCCGACTGCTCTGTTGCCTGGTCTTCCATCGTCATACCTACTTCAGGTGCGTCTGTTCGTGGCATTGAAACCCTTTGCTGTGTGTCCCTTTTATGCTGCCTGTAAAAGCAAAGCGAGGTTCTGGTGGTCACTTCAATGCTCTTATCATCACCAACTCCTTACAGGGCAGACTATAAAAAAAAAGACCACCTCACTTTAGCATGGATTATTGTTGACGACCTAGAAGCACGGGCTATTTTCTTTGGTTGACGTCTCGGCGGGAGCACGGGCGCTCGGGCAGTGCGAGCGCCAGTCAGGGCAACCGTCTCGCGCCAGTACAGCCTGTGGTTAGTCCATGCTAATGTGAGACGAAGAATAGCTAGCAGCATAACCACACTTCGTGAAACAAAAACAAAAAACCGGGGAAATCACCTGTCATGCCGTTCGGCAATTCCCGACACCACTCTTTTTCTGTAGACCGACGGGAAAATGGATGGGTTGTAGCTAGGGTGAGCTTGTTCGTTCCGCTTCGCATTGCCCGCAAAATGCTTACTGCAAATTTTGTGAATTCCCTGTGGGTGCCCAGGCGGTTCCGTCGCCGCTAGGAATGAAAGAAAGATAGTTAAATAAATCGCGTGCTGTGTAAAGCACAGCGCGAACTACGATGTGAAGAACACCACTTACTTGCATCGACGCACGAGTCTTATCCAAGTCGCTCGGCGCTCAATCTCGTGTGGCTTCGATGGAAAGCCGTAAAACTTAGTATCAGCCGAGTTTTTATAACTACTGGTACATCCAACCACACAGCAATTATTCTTGCTCTTCGAAGCGGGAACAGGCATCTCAAAAACCACGATTTGTAGCCCACAGCAACGCAGCGTCAACGCGGCGACTCCAGCCGCCTCCCCGATCGAAATGGCCCGTTTGCCACAAGGGGCGCCCTGGTCGGGGCTTGAGTTACGTTTGCACCGTTCCTATTGCGAGAGGCACACCCGCGGTTGCAGCAGTCAAACTGGAGAGCTCGCGCTGGGCGCTTTCTTCCCTCGGGCGCAAGCCGAGCTTCACAATGAGCCATTTCCAGCGTTCGAGCGTGCTAAAATGCACGCGATTCTCCTTCTTCTAAGGCAAACAAGTAGTGCTGGAATGCCTGAAGAAAGGCTGCGGGGGTGCCCCGGTGTCTTGCGCCTTGACTGCGCACCCCTCCGTCCTCTCATGGTCAGCTCTGTCACGTGACCCGTGGGGAGGAGAGGGCGCTGATAAAACGTAGCCTCCGAGATCCGGAAGCACGCTGGCTGGCAGCCACTTTTTTCTTTGTCTGCTTGTTTGCAGTTCCGAACTTGTTCGACCTACTGCTTCGACCTGCCTTGCTACCCCGCGCGTTTCTTGTTAGGATGTCTCTCGACAAGGTATTCGATTTGCACCAAAGCTATCAGTGTTCGAAAAGTCCTACGCGTATTTTGGCAACAAGCGATTCTTCAAAGAATTTAGGAATTCTTGCGGTTTGGTTGGAGCTCTGCAAATGGAAGCTTGTGCGCCACATCGTGTTGAAACTTCAAGGAGCCCTTCCATCTCGTTTTTGTTTGTGTGTGGTTGTCCTGCTTGGACCATGTCGTCATATATCTTGGATTACATCTTTCAAGTACGCTGTTATTATGGTAAGTGCACTGCGGCCTACTTATTTGACAGTTATTGACCTTTCTTCTACGCGTACTCTTACCAGATTATCTATACTCTTATAAATTACGCAGCGCTATTCGCGGCAGGCAGAGAATGACTTCGCCGAAGTCTACCGGGTGTAAAAATTGTGGCAAGCCTCTTTAAAATCAGCCGCGAATTTCGGTTTCTTATCGCGCAACAATTTTGTGCAGCGTTTCCCAGAAATTAGTACATCTTTGTTTAATTTGCAAAGAGCGAACGGATTTGAGGAAAAAGTAGGAAAAAAAGACTTAACTCTTACAGAAATGCGGCGAAATACGGCTCTTCAAACCTTTTTCCTTTTTCCTTGCACATAAACCCAAATCGCTCTTCTAAATTTTACAATAAAGAAACTTCATATGTGGGCCACGCTGCACAAATTGTAGCGGGATAAGTGAAGAAAACAAATTTTGCGGTTGATTTAAAAGTCCCAATTGGCCACTAATTGGGACGCCCAGTAGAATTGCCTCGGTTCTTACATTTTGCATTGCAATCTTCCCAGTTGTATAAAAACTTAGAGTGTCTCATCAGACTTCACAGATCGCTTGAACGTTTGTAGTTATCTACCAAAATACGTTGTTATACACTTCTAGGAAAATTGAAAACAATCTTTTGTGATTGTTTTCTTGCCCATTTGCAAGCACCTGCACGAGCACATTTTTTTACGAGGTTACCCTCCATGTTACAAAAGGGTTTACCAGTTTGGAACGTCTTAAATAACTTTCAAGACAACCAACTTTCCAAAACACACCATTTCGGGGCTAGCGAATAATTTTCCTGACTATCCGAAGGGTGTGTTCGAACATGTGGTCACGTGCCAGGGTCGAACGCGCAAACCGCATCAAACTGGGCGACCCATGAGCCGGGTAACATATGAAGCGGGTGCCGCTTCAGACGCAGGTACCGTTTCAAACGGATACCGCTTCAGCCGGATGCGCTTCAAACGGGTACCCGTATCCCATAATCCCGTGAGACCCGAACGGACTACCCAGTTTGGCACCCGTTTTGATT
>JAZHYW010047135.1:0-25844 GCA_037355805.1 Ixodes ricinus
CCGCGCAGCATCGCAACCTTTTTGGCACTTGATAGGTCAAGAGAGCCCGTAGAATGTATTGCGGTTCATTCTAAGTTGAAGCAGAGTAGCCGCGAAGTACGTGAACCGTTGCGACGATGCGTGATGTTGAAAAATAAGCAGAGAAAAATTATCTCGCAGGTTTTTCCAGTTTCAGATGTGGCGATTTGGGACATGAATGCTGTAAATATCATGGAGGGATCAATTTGTTGACACTATTATTGCTTTCATTCGGCTCGCTCTCTACACTAATGAACTGATCTTTTGGTTTTCCGAGATTTGCGCTTTTCTAGAGAGCTTCGTGACAACGTCAGTCGTTCCTTGGCGCACTGAATCCTGCACAGCCAATAAACTACACCCAAAAGCACTCCGTTGTGGTTCCGTGGAATCCTGGGGCCAGTGAATAAAGTGAAGCGCCACAAAATTTTTAAATGTTGGCGGCCGCCCGCCTGTCTACCCTGGTCGGCTCGGACCAAAAAGAGACAAAAGGCGCCAAGAAAATCCCTTCCCTGGCAGTTCCGTGTAATTCCGGTGCCCGGGAAATACAGTGAATTCGGTGAACTGCCATGCTGGCAGTTGACCGAATTCCCTGGGCAGTCCTGGTCCAGTCTACTACGGCCAAGGCCCAATCTTGGCCCCATAGCTAGTCTAATCAAGTGTGCTGCCTGGGGTGTACCATGTTGTAAACTCCTTCATCAAGAACCTATTCAAAATACAACTTACGAATTGACACCTTTGCCCTCAAATAAGTATTTAAAAAAGTTTGCCATTTAGTTTTAATTCATGAATAACTTATTTAATTACTGCGTCTTTCTAGCAGCCTTTTTATCAAGATGCCTTCTTACAACAGTGATTTTAATTGCCTAGAGTACTTCATTCGTTTTTAAAGCGCGTTTCCAGAAAACGAGGCACCCTGATACCTTGCGACAACACATTTTCAATGTTGGTAACCCATTGGCTAAGACAGGCCAACGTTGGTCCAGTTGGTCAGCCTAAGCCAATCGATTACCAATGATGGTAAGCCATTGGCTAAGACAGGCCAATGTTGGCCAGACTAAGCCAATCAATTACCAACGTTGGTAGGCCACTGGCTAAGACAGGCAAATGGTGGCCAGCTTAAACCAATCGATTGCCAACGTTGGTAACCCATTGGCTCTATTACAGTTTATATTTCTGCGGGCGTTGTCACTACCGTGGTCATTACTGCAGTTGTCGTATTTTGTACGCACTTTGAAGTCATTTTTGGGCAAGCAGACATAATGCCCCAGCTTCTTCTGTTATATGTTGCGCGATAACCTTTGTTTGCAGATTGAAATGCGGATTAACTTATGTCACCTCCTACCTCAAACATAGGGTGTTCGAGATCTTAATTAAACGTGATTTTTTATTCGTGAAGACATGTAATTGCTTAATCAATCGCTGGATATTTGTTTAAAGGTTTTATTTTTTGCTAAAAAAGTGCTTTTTTGTTTTTATATTTGTCCGGTTCAGTCTTAATTATAGGCCGTGTTTTGCAGCTCAGCAAAGCGGGTTGCTTTGAGATTTTCAAGGTCACATACAGCTGACAATACACCCGTGTCGTAGGTACTGGGGAGGCGGGTGGAGCTTTCGAGGTTGAACCCTGCCTCCCCCCCCCCCTTGGAAACGTTTCCTGGCTGCGTCGCTAAATGGGCATAAGAGAAGAGGAACTATGCTTTTTGCCGTATAAACATACACACAAATTGAAGGAATCGTGCATTTTGTATTTCGTGTGAAATTTACTGAGCATAACTATCAGTTTTGGGATGACGCGCATTAGTTATAGTCGGTGACAGGTGGTAAAAGCTCCTCCTATCTCTTTCCACTTTTGCAGAGCGAAGGATCGGGAGTAGGCGATCTCCTCCCCAGCGTTTACTTTTAACCTGTCACCGACTACGGAGTTTTTCTTCAGGACGTTCAAAATTGCTACAGCTCGCAATGCATACAGCGTTCTAATTCAGTTGCTAACTTGCAGTGCGTGTGAAAACAGAAGAATCGTTCCCCTCCGGAGCCATAGCTACAGACTGTTCTCAGCGTTCGCGATCAGCACATTAAAAAAACTAAGCCAATTAATTATAACGTTGGTAAGCCACTGGCTAAGACAGGCCAATGTTGCCCAGCCTAAGTCAATCGATTACCAATGTTGGTAACCCATTGGCTAAGACAGGCCAATGTTGGCCAGCCTAAGCCAATCGATTACCAATGCTGGCAACTCATTGGCTAACATAGACCAATGTTGGCCAGCCTAAGCCAATTGATTACCAATGTTTGTAACCCATTGGCTAAGACAGGCCAATGTTGGCCATCCTAAGCCAACCGATTGCCAACGTTGGTAAGCCATTGGCTGAGATTGGCCAATGTTGACCAGCCTAAGCCAATCGATTGCCAACGTTGGTGAGCCATTGGCTGAGATAGGCCAATGTTGGCCAGCCTAAGCCAATCGATTGCCAACGTTGGTAAGTCATTGGCTGAGATAGGCCAATGTTGGCCAGCCTAAGCCAATCGATTGCCAACGTTGGCAAGCCGTTGGTCAAGTCAGGCCAATGTTGGCCAGTATATGCCACTGCACCACCAATATTGGTAGTGCGATGGCCGTATTGGCCCAACATTGGACCATTGTTTGCCAATTAAATACCAATGTTGGCCCGACGTCGTGTGCTGTCTGGGATAATTGCTCTTTGTCTCGTCTACCACCTCCCACAGGACGCTGTCGTTCCGTACATTTTCCCGGATCATATGTTTTTACCCCAGTACCTCGAAAAATGTACCGACGAAGTTCAACTGAAGGAGAATTGAACATGTGTAGAAAATATTATTCTCCATTGATCATTTTCGTGTTCCTGTCGTCTTCCTTAACAATACTACAAGACCTTCACCTCTGTGCTACATTCTTTCTGTCTATGCATCATTACATCTTCAGATGTGCGGCACCAAAACCCACAAACCGAAGTTCCTAACTTTGGCAGTCGTGCAGGTGGGGGAGGGAACAATATTCAATGCAGGTCACGCCATTTCTTGTGCTTGAGATATGGGAATCGGGTTCGCAGCTGCGAAATGCTGACAAGCCATGTCCTACAAAGCCTCAGGCCGAGTGCGGTTTCTGTGTTCTGAGACAATTTCATCTATTGTAATGACCCTAACAGTACTAATTGGATGTACAGGAATTTTTCTGCCTTTCATATATTTCAAAACAGTGGGGAATGGTTCGTGCAACTGTAGAGAACAAGAGAGGACACCATCTGCACGGAAGAGCAACGTGCACCAATGCAGGCACAGCAGATGAAGCCGGAGCCACGAACCACGAGGGTCGGACACGTGGCACAAGCTCTGATGAAACACGCCTATACTCTGTTTCACCTTATATTGTGCCGCAGAGAAGGCTACAAGCGCGAGCTCCTTGCTCTAGGAGCACATCTCGGCGACAAAAGCTCTCTTGAGTTAAAAGCAGCTCCCCACGCTATGAGCTCGCGCTTCTAGCCTTCTCTGCGGTACCACATAGGTGAAACAGGAGTATAGCTGCAACCCAGGCTCGCCTCACCTACCTCAGACTGGCCCTTTTGTAAATATATCTCACTGTAAAATACTGCGCATAACAAGAGTGTCAGCAAAAAATGCTTTTTAGCATCTTTACCACATAACCAAGTATTATCAAATTACCTGCATGTTGAAGCTCGGCTGGTGTGAACTCCTTGGAAAGCAATGTGAAGATTGCTTGCAGGAACATGCGAAAAATTTTCCAGTGTCTTAGGTGAAGAATGCCTAAGGTTAATGGCAGGCAGTAGTAGAAGAGCCATTTCCTCTATTCATTCGCCTCCCAATAACTCGAGTCACGTATTCACTGGGGCAGTCGTGAGAAGCATGTGGCGGCTCGGATGCTCAGAACTTACTTTAAACAGCAGTGGCGGGCTCTTCTAAAAATTACAAAAAATAAAGCGGATCAAAATAATTTTAAATTGACTGCTCTTCACACTTCCAGTTACGCAAAAAAGTAGGCCTAGTTTAGATAGCACTACATCTTCTAGAAGAAAAATAACAAAACCTTCTTCAATGTTTCATTCTGTGCGACACTTGCTAGTTGTGGCCGTGTAACCGTCAACACTCGAATGTCGAGGAATGAGGACTGCAAATCATCCGACGCACCTGTCAGAACGCTCCTTCCACTGAGTGAACTGCTAAAAACACAAGTACTATGACCACTGAAGTAACACTGCGGTGATTAAATTCCTTGAGGGGCCCGTCATAACACACGTACAGTGTCCCCCAGAGGAGTTATATTGCCGCGCGCAGCGCTGGCCAAGAAGGCAGCGCGCGCGTGGCCTGACGGTTATCGCGCCTGCCTCCCACGCGAAAAGCCAGGGTTCGATTCCTGGGAGCGACGTGTATTTTGTTTATTCCTGCAGTTTAGTGTTCTGGAAAATTCGCGAATCCTGTTGCTTGTTCGAGGTCCGAATGTTCTACGCGTCGAACTTTCTACGCCGATTATTCCAGAAGCCCACGCGTGTACATAAGGGGTTTCGCGTGGTGAGCCGAAGTCAGTTTCGCCTCAGCGTTCGATCTTGCTGCTTCGCCGCCTTCGACGCCCGCGACGCTCTGTTGTTATCTTTCTTTTCCCTTTTATTTTTGGGCACAAGTTCGCCCCATTAAACGTTCAGTTTACTCAGCCATTCGCCGCCTCATCACTTGTCATTCGTGACATTTTGGTGGAGGTGCGGGGTAACGCATGCCCCTGCCGCGTACCCCTCCGAGGGCCCGCAGTGCAAGTCCGACGCCAAGCCCGCGAAGAACCAACGAAGGCACTACCGAGATCCGGTTCAGTCGTCGCACCCAAGGCCTACACCCGGAATTCGGACTTCTGCCGCCCAGGACCAAGCAGCCAACGAGGCCGACGATGAACGACCAGCAATCGCAGACCCCGACCGCTGCCGCCGTCATCTACCTGCCCGTTGCCCAGCGAACCCCGACGACCTTCCATGGCGAGACCCACGAAGACGTGGAGGACTGGCTTCTGCACTACGAACGTGTAGCACGCCATAATGGATGGACCACGGAGCAGCGCCTCCAAAACCTCTACTTCTCCTTGGAGGGTACCGCGAGGCAGTGGTTCGAGAACCACGAGGCGTCGCTTACGTCGTGGGACACCTGTATCGCCGGCCTGAAGAAGACATTCACGAACCAGACACGACGACAGCGAGCGGAAGACCTCCTGCAAGTACGAACTCAAGGGCCCAACGAAACGGTCACCAGCTTCGTTGAAGACGTCCTCCGCCTGAGCAGCCGCGCCGACCCTCAGTCCACCGAGGAGAAGAAGCTGCGCGTCTTGATGAGAGGAGTGAGGAGTGACATCTTCGGTGGCCTTGTTCGCAACCCACCAACTACTGTCGCTGAATTCGTTGCCGAGGCAACTAACATCGAGCGGGCCCTGTCAATCCGAGCCAGCCACTACAACCGACTCGCCGGCACGCCTGCTGCCTCGACGCTGACATCTTCCCGATTCGACGAGGGCGGCACCAGCGCTGACAATCTTCGTGCAATTGTCCGCGACATCGTCCGGGAAGAGCTCGGGAAGCTGCTGCCTGCTGCCAACCAGCCGGCTTCGCTGTCGATAGCCGAAGTGGTACGCCAAGAAGTTCAGCGGGCAATTCAACCGGAGGCTCCTGCCAGCGTAGCAGCACCCGAGGAGCCCACCCTGACCTACGCCGCAGTGGCCCGACGGCCACCACCTCCTCCTCAAGCCTATTCCGCGCCGCCCCGACGTCAGTCTCCTGCGCCGCAGCACGACCGTCGCCACGACGTCCAGGTCCAGTACGCCTGCCAGGAGCCCCGCGCACCCCGGAAGACTGACGTGTGGCGAACGCCCGACCGACGCCCTCTGTGTTTCCACTGCGGGGAAGCAAACCACACTTACCGCCAATGCCCATACCGACGACTCGGGCTGCGCGGGTTCCACCCGAATGACCCACGCCCCCGTTATGGTGAACGCCCTCGGGAGATCGACGAGTACCTGCGACGACCTCAGTCACCCGAGCCTGCGTCCCGCCGAGAGTTCCGGTCGCCGTCGCCACGACGTCCAGCTTCGCCGATGCACCGACCCCGACGTGAAAGCCTGTCACCCCTCGCTCCTCGCCGGGGAAACTAGGCGCGGCAACCCCTGGAGGTGGAGTTGCCGAAGACGACCGACGCCAAGATCCTCCACGAACGTCGGAGGGCCCCCACTCGAACGCTACCAGAGACCGAAACGACGCCCCTGCAACGGTGTCCAATAACCTAAACGTCGTCATCGACGGCCACGACGCATCAGCACTCGTGGACACCGGAGCAGACTACTCAGTCTTGAGTGGGAGGCTCTCCCGCCGCCTTCGAAAAGTCACGACGCCGTGGGATGGACCTCAAATACGAACCGCCGGAGGGCACCTCATCACGCCGGTTGGGAGATGCACTGCTCGCGTCGAGATCCACGGTGAGACGTGCCCTGTCAAGTTCGTCGTTCTGCAAGACTGTTCGAGGGACGTTATCCTCGGCATGGACTTTCTCTGCGAGTATGGCGCCGTCATCGACCTCGGAGCAAACCGGCTGACGCTACGAAAACCTGCTCCACCACCGGAGGAACCCAAAGCGACGTCATCCGCGGTACGAGTCCTCGCAAACCACGTGAACCTACCACCGCGGTCAAGTGTTTTCGTACCCGTCGGGGTTGATGAGACTTTCTGCGGCGACGTTTTGCTCGAAGGAAGCCTCCAGTTGCTTCTAGGAAGAGGGATCGGCATCGCAAGAGGCGTCGCGGAGCTCCAAGACGGACACACTGTCGCACTGGTAACGAACTTCCGACAGGAGGCCCAGCACCTTACGAAAGGCACCGCCGTGGGTCACGCCGAGGAACTCCCGGACTCAGCCGCAATCGCCGGAATATCAGAAGACCTCTCTTCGTGGCCACCCAAGACAACGCCGCCTTCGCAGTTTGACATCGACCCAACCCTGCCTACCCCACAACGACGACAACTCAGTGACCTTCTCGCCGAGTTCACTGAGTGCTTCTCCACGTCGTCAAAGGTGCGCCAAACGACCGTTGCGAAACACCGAATTGTCACTGAAGACAACGCGCTTCCTGTTCATCGGTCGCCGTACCGTGTCTCTGTGAAAGAGAGAGAAGTCATCCAGAAGCAGGTCCAAGAAATGCTCGATGACGACATTGTCCAGCCCTCAAGCAGCCCGTGGGCTTCACCGGTAGTCCTTGTGAAAAAGAAAGACGGGACTCTTCGGTTCTGCGTGGACTATCGCCGACTGAACGCTGTAACAAAAAAGGACGTCTACCCGCTGCCACGCATCGACGACACCCTGGACCGGCTGCGCCACGCCCGATACTTTTCGTCGATGGACCTGAAGAGTGGGTACTGGCAGATCGAGGTCGACGAACGAGATCGTGAAAAGACTGCCTTCGTCACGCCGGACGGGCTGTACGAATTTAAAGTGATGCCGTTCGGACTATGCACAGCACCGGCGACGTTCCAGCGCGTAATGGACACCGTTCTTTCCGGCTTGAAATGGCAAAGTTGTCTCGTCTATCTCGACGACGTCGTGGTATTCGCCAGCGACTTTGACGAGCACCTCAGACGTTTGCGAGCCGTGCTACAGGCTATCCAGAATGCCGGACTGACACTGAAGCCGTCAAAATGTCGGTTCGCTTACGGTGAGCTCAAATTCCTGGGCCATGTCGTGAGTGCTCAAGGTGTAAGTCCTGACCCTGCAAAGACATCCGCTGTCGCCGAATTTCCGAAGCCATCAGACAAGAAAGCCGTACGAAGATTTCTTGGGCTGTGCGCATACTACAGACGTTTCGTTCGCGATTTTGCCAAAATTTCTTCACCACTCACGCATCTGACGAAGGACGACGTGAACTTCCAGTGGGGGGAGGAGCAAGAACAAGCGTTCAACGAACTGAAGGAAAGACTCCAGTCGCCCCTATCCTCGGACACTTCGATCCATCAGCGGAAACGGAAGTTCACACAGACGCCAGCAACGCCGGGCGAAGTGTATCGTTCTTGTGTGGGCTGGTAAGAATAGACAACTCGGGTGTCAGGATAACACTGCCTTAGTTTATTCCGTGTTGTTACTTATATAGCCGAAGGTGGAAAGGGGTTAGTGTAGTAGAGGGCAAGGGAAAGGCACGTGGCAATGGAGCATACAGATAGCTTGTCCGCCTTGATCTGATACGATACATCCTCCTTCCCAACGGTCGTTCACCGCTGAGCTCAACACCTCTGGCTCGTTTGCTGGAAGCGCTGGTCATAACTCAATCGCTCCGGAGGCCGCTTCTGTCGTGTTGTCCTTCGCGGTGGCTGAACCGTTGGCTGCTGAGTTGCCGTTTGTAGAGCCGTCGTAGTTGCCGTTTGTAGAGCCGTCGTGGTGGTTGGCGCTGTGGATGTCATTCCGTGTGACGAGGCCCGGTCGTCGTCCGAATCTTCGTCGTCTGACAAGTCGACCTCGCATTCTTCCTTCGTCGCTAAAAGGTGTCGACGGTTGCGCCGAAGAACGGTATTATTCTCCGTACGCACGTAAAAGGACCGCGGCCCGGCTGATCCAACCACCTTGGCTTTCCGCGCCCATGACGCTCCATTCAGGCGTACCACGTCGTCGTTTTTAAGGCGGGGCAGCACCCGCTCGTTGTGGCCTGTCTGTCGGTGTTTCTTGACCCGTATCGCAGGAAGGGGATCGAAGTCCGGCACGGGTGTGCGCAGCCGCCTTCCTTGCAGCAGCTCGCCTGGAGACCGACCATCTTCGACAGGACATGCCCTGTAATTTAATATGCCAAGCCAAAAGCATTCGTTTGCAGCTTTCGTTTTCTTTAGGATGCGTTTGATTATTTGTACACCCTTTTCCGCGAGCCCGTTAGATTGGGGGTATTGCGGGCTGGATTTCACATGTTTGAAATCGTAATGCTTTGCAAACAGCGCGAACTCGTGGCTGCTAAACTGTGGGCCGTTATCTGAGCATACCTCCGTTGGGATGCCGTATCTCGAAAATATAGCACCCAGTCTATCAATAACCGAGCTGGCTGTTGTGTCGGGTAGCAGCTCCACCTCTGGGAAATTGGACATCGAATCGTAAACACACAGATAGTGTCTTCCGGAGTACTGAAAGAGATCGACACCGACACGGTACCATGGTTGAGTAGGCGTTGGTTGTAGAATCAGAGGCTCTGATGGTTGCTTATAGGCATATGTTCTGCAGGTCGGACAGCTTTGGATCAACGACTCGACGTCAGAGTTTATGTTCGGCCAGTAGACCAATTGCCTAGCCCTAGCTTTGCACTTTACCGTGCCAAGGTGGCCTGCGTGAATCCTCTTTAACATCTCTCTGCGCATGCTCGTGGGAATTACTACTTTCGTTCCTTTCAAAAGTATGCCGTCTACTACTGAAAGTTCGGCGGCAACTGATTTCAGCGCCCCTTCCACTTCGTCTCCTCTCCCGAGCTTTCGTAGTACTACGCTAAGATACGGATCAGTAGCGGTTTCGTGTGCAAGTTTCGCAGCCGTTTTTTCACTTACGAGTGCTGATACGACTGTGACGGCGTGGATTTCGACGTCGCCCGTGTCTGCGGCCCCCTTGTTCCCAGGAGCAGGAGACCGAGAAAGCATATCAGCCAGGGCCATCTGCTTGCCAGGAACAAATATCAACGTGTAATCGTATTTGAGCAATCGTAGGAAAAAACGTTGCACTCTTGGCGGCATATCGGCTATGCCTTTCCTTGATATGTTTATCAGCGGGCTGTGGTCGCTCTCGAGTATGAGTGGGCGACCATACACAAAATGGTTGAACTTTTCGCAACCGAAAACCAACGCCAAAGCCTCTTTTTCAATTTGCGAATATCTCTGTTCCGATTCACTCAGCGCTCTCGACGCGTAAGCGACCGGTTTCCAGCAGTCCCCATGACGTTGTAGGAGCGCGGAGCCAATGCCACTTTGAGATGCGTCTGAAGTTATCTTCGTCTCCAAACCTAGGTCAAAAATAGCAAGCAGCGGCGCCTCGCTTAGCTCCTGACATATGGCTTGCCATTCGTTTTCATGATTAGGTGTCCATTCAAAAATGACGTCTTGTTTGATCAGGGAACGCAGAGTCGAAGTGCGCTGGGAAAGTGACGGTAGATACTTGCTAAAGTAGTTAACAACCCCGAGCAACCTTTGTACTGCCAATTTGTCTTGTGGCTTTGGCATTTTGAGAAGACCGTCCACAAGGGCGGGATTGGGGCTAATGCCTTTGTGGCTAATGATGTCGCCCAGGAACAGGGCGACATCAGGAGGATGTATTTTTCGTGAATTTCATTTTGTTGCTCCACGCAGTATTCTTCTGAATTTGGCAGTCACGGTGGCGTAGTCTTCTTTCTTTTCTTCCTCGGTGAACACAAAGTTGTTGAACACGTCCAAGGCTTCCTCTCCCGCCACACTGAGCAGCAGGGCTGTCTTTGCCGCCTCCGATCTCGGCTTGTCGGTGCTTGCTGTGGCTTGAAGGAAAAAGGTCGAACCTCTGACGAAACAGTTTCCAGTTCTTCATCCATCAGCTGTCAGTTGTAATGGTTCCGGCAGCCTTAGGTGCTCCATGACGTCGACCTTCACGTTTGGTTCACCCAGGAAGCCTTTCTTTCCCGCTGTGTGAGGCTCATCCCACTCCTGACACCATGTATCGTTCTTGAGTGGGCTGGTGAGAATAGACAACTCGGTTGTCAGGATAACACTGCTTTTAGTTTATTCCGTGTTATTACTTATATAGCCGAGAGGTGGAAAGGGGTTAGTGAAATAGAGGGCAAGGGAAAGGCACATGGCAATGGAGCACACAGATAGCTTGTCCGCCTTGATCTGATACGGTGCTCGTCCAAAAGACAAGACGGAGCAGAGAGGGTGATCGCTTACGCAAGCCGGGCACTGTCCAAGGCAGGGAAAAATTACCCGACAACCGACAGGGAATGTCTCGCTGTCGTCTGGGCATTAACCAAGTTTCGCCCATAGCTGTACGGGATCCCGTTCCGCGTTGTCACGGACCACCACGCTCTCTGTTGGCTCGCCAACCTAAAGGACCAGTCAGGACGCCTCGCTCGCTGGAGCCTTCGACTGCGAGAATTCGACGTGACCGTTGTGCACAAGTATGGCCGCAAGCATAATGACGCCTATTGTTTGTCTGGAGCCCCAGTCGATCTTCTCCTGACAGCACCGACGACGATGATGACGCCCGTTTTCTCGGAGCAATTACAGATACCGACATGGGAGCACTTCAACGAGACGACCCCGAACTTCGCGTCGTGATCGACCACCTTGAAGGTCAAGGAAGCTCAGTTCCGCGAGTCTTGGCCCGATATTTGCCAAGCTTCGTTCTGCAGTGAGGCGTGCTCTTCAAAGAACTTCGGAACGAGCAACCCTGCCTGGCTGCTGGTTGTTCCGGCCAGCCTGCGAGAAGAAATCTTTCAAGCATTCCATGACGACCCGACGGCTGGACACCTTGGCTACAGCAGGACGCTCGCCCGGATTCGTGACAAGTGTTACTGCCGAGACTCCCGAAAACAGTCTACCTGTACGCACGGTCGTGCCATGGGTGCCAACGACGTAGAAGCCTCCGACGAAGCCAGCAGGACTCCTGCAGCCGATACCTGTGCCGACTACGCCCTTTCAGCAGCTCGGAATTGATTTACTTGGGTTGTTCCCAACATCGGCGCAAGGAAATCGGTGGATTATCGTCGCTATCGATTATCTTACACGATACGCCGAGTCGGAAGCCCTGCCATCGGGAACAGAGGTAGAAGTCGCCAAGTTTTTTGTCGAGTCTATTCTCCCTCGACACGGCGCACCTGAAGTGCTGATCACCGATCGCGGGTCGTCCTTCATGGCACAGCTGACTCAAGAAGTTATTCGGCTCAGTCATACGAGCCATCGGCGAACAACCGCTTATCATCCGCAGACCAACGGGCTAACGGAGCGGCTCAACAAGACGATAGCCGACATGATCTCCATGTACGTCGACGTAGAGCACAAAACATTGGACGAGCTGTTGCCGTACGTCACGTTTGCGTACAACACAGCGGTGCAAGAACCCACGGGGAATGACACCGTTCCAACTGGTACCACGGCCGGATGGTTACCACAATGCTCGACGCCATGCTGCCTCACGTGCCGGCCGACGATGGCAACGACGATGCTCAACCCCTGATCTCGCAACGCGCGGAAGAAGCTCGCCAACTGGCAAGAATCAAGATTCATGACCAACAGCGAGTCGACGCACGCCGCTATAACCTTCGTCGCCGGGACGTCCACTTTCAACCCGGAGACCGGGTGGGGGTGTGGACACCGATCCGCCGCCGTGGTCTCAGCGAGAAACTCCTGAAGCGCTACTTTGGACCCTACAAAGTGCTTCGTCGACTCGGGGATCTGAACTACGAGGTGATGCCCGACGAAACACAGACTTCATCACGCCGCCCTTCACGACCAGAAGTCGTCCACGTCGTGCGCAGGAAGCCGTACTACGCTCGATAGGACTGTGGACCTTATGTACTCCAAATGACTCTTTAGTTTACCGTTATTTTAGAGCGCAGCTCTTAGGCGCGTGTTCCGACTTGAGCGGCGTCGCCGTCGGCGTCGGCGTCGCCGTCGCCGTCGGCGTAACCGCGCGGTGCATCATGGGAAATATCCCATAATGCACCGCGCGGAAAGAAGGAGGAGGAGAGAGGAGGAGGAGGAGGAGGAGGAGGAAGGAGAGGAGGAGGAGGAGGGGAGGAAGGGGAGGACGGAGGAGGAGAGGTGGAGGAGAAAGGAGGAGGGAGGACGATGAGGGAAGGGAGGAGCGGGGAGGAGAGAGAAGGAGGGAGGGGGAGGAGCGGGAGGAGGAAGGGGAGGAAGAAGGAGGAGGGAGGAGGAGTATTTGGTAGGACGGGGAGTTGAGGAGGATGGAGGAGGAGTATACCCTCCCCTCAGTACCCTTCCCTTTTCTCCTCAAGAGCTGCGCTCTAGTTCGGCGTTACAGGGGAATTGTACACGGCTTTCATTTTTGTTTGCTTTGTTTTGTTTTGTGCTGCATCGGGGCGATGCACTTTTTAAAGGGGAAGTAATGCCGCGCGCGCAGCTGGCCAAGTGAGGCAGCGCGCGCGTGGCCTAACGGTTATCGCGCCTGCCTCCTACGCGAAAAGACAGGGTTCGATTCCTGGGAGCGACGTGTATTTTGTTTATTCCTGCAGTTTAGTGTTCTGGAAAATTCGCGAATCCTGTTGCTTGTTTGAGGTCCGAATGTTCTACGCGTCGAACTTTCTACGCCGATTATTCCAGAAGCTCACGCGAGTACATAAGCGGTTTCGTGTGGTGAGCCGAAGTCAGTTTCGCCTCTGCGTTCGATCTTGCTGCTTCGCCGCCTTCGACGCCCGCGACGCTCTGTTGCTATCTTTCTTGTCCCTTTTATTTTTGGGCACAAGGTCGCCCCATTAAGCGTTCAGTTTACTCAGTCATTCGCCGCCTCATCACTTGTCATTCGTGACAATATACTCCACTAGCCAATGTAGGGTTACTTCAAGGGAAAAGCTGAAGAGATGCAAGATAATCTACAGGGTGGAGGCGTAAAGGCGTACTCCGGCCGTTTTTTGAGCTACCCAAACAAATTGCATTTTCTCACTACCCGGACTTCAGCCTTCCCAGTATGCTATTCACTTTCTTGAAATTTAAAATAATGTTGATAAGACCATAAATGAAGAGGATACCGAAACCAGCAATCAAATTTCCGCGAGCTCTCCAGTAATGTGACGTCAGACAAATGGTACAGACTCTCAGGTCGTGCAGGTAGTCTTAAACAGAGCATGTCAAGTGTTTTGCGTGCTTATCAGTGAATCAGCTACCGGCTATTCCTTTCCCACCATCAGACGTATTGTAATTAGTTGGGAACATGGCTACTGCCCACTTAGTACCATTTCTGTCGTCACACTTCAACGTTGCCATTGGGGACTCCCGGTCTGATAAACACGATGAAAACAAAATTCGAAAATTCAATAACCTCGCGAAATGTTTTCTTTTCACACAATACGTGTGGAACTGGTACAGCCGTGTCTATCGGTGTGTTCAGCCGATTCGGAGGCAAATCATCAACCATAAAAAAATCGCCGGAGTACCCTTTTAAAGGGAAGCTGAAGTAGTTTTAAATATGAGAAAACACACTTGAGCCTGGTTATAAATAGACCTCACCCATCACGAATATCAAATCGGTTCCGGTCATTTTATGCGCGTATTAACCGGAAAAGTGCCTTCAAAGTAGGGCTGAAGCCAGGCACCTCCGAAGCAGTAAGAAAGGGGAGAGAGGAGGAAGCCCGTCAGCCATCGTCACAAAAGGTTCGGGCGAAGGACCCCGCCGTGGCTGGCCGCGCTTCCCTCGTAGGCTGCTCTACTGATTCTTCGAGCCGTCGTCGTTCTATCGCCGCATATCGCTTGCTTTTATCTGCTGACCGGCCGTGCAATTGACTCGATTGCCTGACGTGCTGATTGTTCTCTTGTTTGTTCGCGGGTTCGCGGAATTTTCGTGGCGCCGAAGCAACTTGCTCGTGCTGTTGCACCATGCCGTTCTCATGTATAGCCGTATGGTTGCGCGAACGGCGCTCGTCGCAGTTGTTCTTCCCGCTTACCACCCTTTCCCCCCATACCGAGATTTCAAAGGGATAGGTTCGTGCTATGCAAACAGACTAGTTTGAGTGAGTACTATGTTTTCTGTTCGGAGCGTGTTCCGGACTGCGCATATGAAAACAATGTATGTATGGGTGTGGGTCTAAAGAAGGCTCGCCTGAACCCGACGCTCTGCTGACCATCTTTGAAGGTAAAAAGGCAATTCAGCGCATTAAAAGGCACACGCAAAGTGGAGACGACACCATGTAGGAAATATAGGTTGACTGCTCCTAGAAATGACGTGTCATGTTTTTCGCTGTGTGTTATGTACTGGAAAACTCGCGATCATGTAACCAAATAGCGGGCCTTTACTGGCTTCTTTTGTGTTAGCCGCCTTACATTTGTGTTTTAGTTTTGGCTTTTTGATATCGTTGAAGTGACCATATTTCCCAAACCGACTCCGTTACCTTTTCTTTTTTTTCCTCCGCTACCCAGTCACTTGGGAGACTTTCACGGTGAACCTTGTTTTAGCATGGACTTCTTTTTCCCGTTGCTGGTACTATTTCAGGTCAGATATTTTGAAGCGAAAACATAAATTTGTTAAATATTCCTTCCAGTGGTACATGCATATTCTATTCAGGAGCGTTTTTTTTTATATACAAAGCATGTAACATTCTGTTGTAAATTGATTTTTTTTTTCAAGTTACGCAGTGTGTTTCGCAATGCTTCTTAGTGCTGTAGAAATACGATCATTCTATTCAGGAGCGCTTTTTTGAGATACAAAGCATGTAACATTCTGTTGTAAATTGATTTTTTTTTTTGCAAGTTACGCAGTGTGTTTTGCAATGCTTCTTAGTGCTGTAGAAATACGATCGGACGTTGATAATGCTGGGTGGTGGTTTATTGCAGTCAACAAATCTTGGGAGGTGAGTGTGAACGCGGAGGCCCAGGAAGTTATCACAAATTCGGCATCCAACTGAGGGCTGCCGGGCACACATCTCCGCTTTTTCGAAAGCTGTAATTTCGTAATAAGTGGTGGCAAGCAAACAAAACGCACCACAGGGTACCGCTATTACAAAGATCGCCTTCTGTGCAGCTATTCGCGTAGTACGCAAGTACATCGCGGTGGAACAACGACGACCGTTTCTGATCACCCGTCTCTTCTCAGGGGAAGCTCTCCCGTCACCCAAGCCGATTATACTATCCCTTCAACCCACTTCAGCTTTCGTGAACAATGCAGCCTGCACGCTCACATGCCCAGCAGCTGCCATGCATAAAGACCGACCGGTGCCGAATTCTTGTCCTCTGACGGCCGTTTTGGGAAGGCTCGCGCTAATTCGGCCTGACGCGTCCCGTCAATAGCACTCCGTTTATTCTCAACGTTTTACGTTACAATAAGTAGCAGTCAGTACGTTCAAGAGCGCATGAAGCCGGCCATATCGCCTCCCGCGCACACGGTTCCGCGTGTCTGCCCGTATTACAGGGAGGGTCATTTTCTTGCTTTGCCAACGGCTGGAACGCGCTACTTTGTCACGTAGATGGTCTTTTGGGCACATTCCCCTCTCGGATTCACCGCAAGATTTCGAAAAATTAGAAGCCGCAGCCCATTTACAAGAGCAGAAGCCTCGGCACCCGACTACTTTCGCAAGCGATGGAGCAAGCGACAATCAAGATGGACCTTTTATAACGTAGTGGTGCGTCACGCGTGACTAGCCAATGGCGGGCCGCTGCGCCGATTGCTTCTGTTTTCTCCGCTTTTTTTCGCGTTTAGTAACTGGCGGCCTTTGCGTATCTCGACCTGAACCAATACGTGCAGATGTGCAGTTCACGGAGTTGCCGCTGCGGGAGAAAAAGCGGCGTTGCGATCGTCTTTAGTTCAATCCTCGAGTACAGGTCGGAGCCATTTTTTAAAGCAGGCTCTAAAGCAGTCGTACTCGGCAATCATGGACACGGACGCCGGTACCCTGTCAAAATTTCAATGGGAAAATTCGTTTTCGCGTTATAAAATAAAAATGAGCGCACAGTTATCAAAGTTACACCAGACATGGGTTCTTGATGAGCGTTGACGTCTCCTCGACACAAAAAAGAGCCTAATGAAAACGGAAGGTGGTTCCAAATGCGATTAAAATTCTGGTCAGTTTGTATGGGAAATCTCGAGAGAGAGACGAACTTTGGGGTATTAATTTATTCTAGGCAGACCCCTGAAAAAAGTAATCGATGATTAAGGAGGCCGGGACTGTGCGCGACTCTTTTAGCCAGGTGGGTTCACGGTACTACCATTCAGAAAGGCTCCTGAACCGGATTTTGCACGACATACCTCCATGAGCCACACCGGGGGACCGTATACGCAAGGTCATATCCAAGCTTTATGCCTATGACGCCGTCTGCGGTCGTGGCGCTGTGGTTATTGCGCCGGACGTGTATTGCCGCGCAGCAGTTCTCCCACCTGGGTTCGAACCCTTTCGAGGCTGACACACATCATTGTAGTAGAAGACGAAGAAACAAGACTGGAACGGCGGTTTTTGGTTTATCCGTAACAAATGGTGGCAGCGGTTTTCCAAACAGCATGAATACCCGCTCCCACGCAGCAACAGCGGAGGAGACACCGTGGGCCGAGCTTACTGAACAGCTCTACAAGCAGTTGGCGGAGAAGAGCGCCACAGATGCCGCAACTCTGCTTGAACAGTCCGAGAGTCGCCTCGCCGCCCGCGTCACTCACGTTGAAGAGAACGTGAACCAACGACTCACCGAGGATCACCACCACCTCACGTCTGTACAAGACCGCCTGCCAGCACCTTGAAGAAGCTCTCCCAACCATGCGACCCGGAGACTCAGGTGACCTTCCGCAAGTCCAAGAGACATCTACCGTGCGTCGCCGCCCACCCGACGAAACTGAGAGACCCCAGGCCGGACTCGCTCATCTACATTCCGATGGTATGCGTCTACATTCCGATGGTATGCGTCTAAAACCTCCAACTTTGGATGGACTTGGATCTTGGCGCGCATTTATCATCCGATTTTAAACGGTAGCCCAACACAATGGGTGGCATTCCCAAGGCAAGGCTGCAGGCCTGGTCGCCCAGCTCCGTGGGAAAGCCGCCGACTTCCTTGCAAGTGTACCGAATTCAAGTCGAACCACGTATGAGCTCCTCCTGCAAGCACTAGAAGCTCGTTTTAATGATTCCCATCTACAGCAACTACATCTCACGTCACTCAAAACCTATCGCCGAGGGCACAGAGTCACTCAAAGAACTGGCCGAAACTGTCGATAGATTGGCAAGAAAAGCACTTCTAGGGTGCTCCGAAGCCACGCTTCACCTGATAACTTCATCCGCATTCATCGATGCCATCCGCAACTCCGAAATTCAGCGATTTGTGCGGCTAGCTCGACCTACCACACTCAGCGCTGCACTGGGTCACGCGCTGGAAATGGACGCGGCGAACAGAGCCACCACCTCCACCGTCCGACCCATAATTCAAAATCCTCTACCCGACAACTCGCAATACAGGCGTCGTAGGCCTCACCAGACTTGTACGTAATCCGTTACAAGTAACGAAATTACTTGTAATCCCTTACATTTATCAGTAATTTAGTAACGGATTAATTACATATTTTCTAGAGTAATTTTAAAGTAATTCCCTTACATTTTTTACGTAACGGATTCCTTGTAATCCGTTACATTTTTTTCAGGACCAACCCCCCCCCCCCCCCGGCCCGTCCCTTTCCAAAAAAAAATAGTTCTTTTTTTTTTTTGAAAGGGGGGGGGGGGGTAAAGTCGAGCGCAGTGACACTGTTACGCGAATTGACCAGCGCAAAGGGAGGCTTCGCACTTTTCAGTTCCGCAAAGCATTGTTTTTGCAACACCAAGCCCCTGAATCTATTTTTTTAGACCCTAACAACAATGTCAAAAAATCCAAATAAACATTTTTACAAAAAGAAAAAAAAAAGAGGGGGGGGAGGGCAAGTTATATCCGCTTTTTTTAGTCCCTTTGTTTTTACTTTGCGATCGAAGGTGGGGAGAGGAGGACATCAAGTGGTTGTATGCCTCTTCGAGAAGCTCGAGGCGTTAAGTGCACAGACAAGAATTAACAATGTCCTTCTCGGTTATAGTGACTACGACCATTTTCATTATGTCACAACACGACACAACGCTCCGTCTACCCTAAAATCCACTAAAAGAGGTGTGATAATATGTGAAGGTGTTATTGCCACAAGCATGCATGCTCGTTCGTTGCTGCACACTTATCATCTTCTCTTAGAAAACAGGATGTATTTTTTTCTGTTTCTTTCACCTTATTTGACCCTGTTTTAAAAGCTACTTACTTTTTTGTAGTCCAACGTCTAGGGTTGGCCCACTTTATTCGTAAATTTCAGCCAGGTTATCTGCATCTCAGTCACCCTTTTTGTGAGTAGGCTTTTTGGGAGCCCTTCGAAAACGGTAATAGTCTTCCTTTCTTCTTCCTGTTTTACCCCAGCAGGACGCATCTTATATCAAGCAGATATTTTTACAAATAAAACATAATGGTGGCTGACATAGACTTGATGTTCTGGCTTGAAGAGAGAGTGAAACTCATGAGTGGGGTCATAGCGCGGCTTACTTAGTACTCTGCCCTTCGCTGCCCGTGGCATCAGCGGACTTCTATCTGGAGAACACCGGAGTAAACTGCAGTCGGTTCGTGCTTTATGCGTTTTTGAACAGCACCAAGAAAGGTACACACGGCAAACGTGCGTTTACATATCATTGTTTTAACCGACGTCCTAATTAATTGTTGTTATGAGTGTCCTTTTTATTACTTATGTTTATTTACTGGAAATTTTTGTTTATTCACCAACGAGACGTTGGTGAATAACCGAAGCTAGACCTCTTCAGAACCAAAGGAAGAAGAATATCGAGCCAAACCTTATCTATTATTGAATTATCACCTTACTGTTACAACTATGTTTTGCTATTGTCTGGCAATAAATGCCGGTATAGTAAGATGGACATAAATCAATTCTTATTCTAGTTTTGGCTAGATGTATGATGACTTCTACAGCTTCGCGATTTCGACAATGGAGAATTTTAGTAGATCGTCCCGATGAGTCCGATGAACCCGATACTCCGCCGCCGCCTTTGCGCATTCATCATATATCGTTATCGGGGGCATCGGAGGTGTCAGAACCATCTACTAAAACTCGAATATCAGGCAACGGCTGCAACGAGGAAGCTTTGCTCTATCTTCGAGGTAAATAGTACTTCCATTGCTTCCCTGAAAAATTTCAATGCAGAGCATAAAGCATTCGTGAGGAACAATATGGCCCTTCCATCCAGTGCCTCAGTTCAAAGGGTGTTCAGCGTAGCAGTCGACAAATTGAGTAAGAAATAACGCAAAATGTCTGACGAGACTTTCGAGAGTCAGCTGTTGCTCAAAATACTCAAGGTCATTAAATTGAACAGGTTGCAACAATAAGAACTTGAATAACCCTCTTCCCTTTGTTTCTTACTTGAGGGCAATCATGTTGAAAGTAACGCCACGAAAGTAACGGATTACTTTTTGGGGTAACGGTCACTTACTTTTATTGGAGGGTAATTGTAATTGTAATAAATTACAATTTAGCCTTGAGTAATTGTAAATGTAATTCCTTACTATTTTTCAGTAACGTGTACAAGTCTGGGCCTGACTGGCGCCACTGCTTCAACTGTGGACGTCCAGGTCACCTTGCTCGCTCGTGCCCGAATCCAACACTCTCAACATCAGGAAAACACCCACGCGGGCCCGACGGGGCAGGGTCCCGCGTAATCCACGAAGTCCCTCTGGCCGCAGCGTCGGTGAGCAGGTCGCTTACACCTCACCTTTCAATTCAAATACACGGAGTCACGCAACCAATCGATGCCATTATAGACACGGGGGCTGGTGTGAGCGTCATTGATGCTGCCTTGCTGCGATCGACGGACCACGCGGCAGCGGCCACTGACTGTAAGGACACTCGACTGGTGTCAGCAAACAGTGCTCTCATACCTTACCTGGGCCGTTGTGAATTGACCGTCGAAGCTCTGGGCAGGACTGTAAATCTTTGTTTTTTATTGTGGAAAACTTAAACCCACCAGTCATTCTCGGGTGTGACTGGTGTTCCGAGGTGGAGTTGCTAGTATCCTTTGCACGTGGTCACGCTGCTTTGTCATCATCACAGCCATCTAAGTCCCAGATGACGTCGGAAGACACGTTTCCCTCGATCCATTGTGATGATCCCAAGCCGAACATTAAACAACCTAGTACATTTTTCTACTACTTCTACTGTCTACTGCTGCACTTGGCTAAGTGTTTCCGAATACTTTCGGGTAACATCCAACTGGTAGCCAGAACATCGGTTGAAGTTTTCTGTCGAACATGGGTGAAAGCTTTCTATCCTCTGTTACCTCTGAAGTTCACCCACGATCCCTCCACCTGCTTAGTCCTCTCCATGCTAGACGTAACGGTTCCGAAATCTTCAGCGGTCTGGGTTCAAGCATCGATTCAGGGTAATCGGCGTTCAGGAGATTTTTTAGTCGAAGCGGTCCTTCACTCACAACCTGGAACCGAATTTGCAACGCCTCGCTGCCTCATCTCTTCGAGACGAGGTGCCCTTAACATTCTAGTAGTTAACTTGGCCACTGATGACATTCACCTTAAGCGAGGTGAAAATTTAGGAATAGCTTTTGAAATATTGCCAGAGACCATGATCGCAACCGTTTCGTGTTCTCCGGTGGTACCCACCTCGGAGAGCAGACTCAGCAAAAATGACAACATTCCGTGGACTGAATTTAACTTTGGACCAGACCTAACAGCAACGCAGAGGGAGTCCATACAGTCGTTACTCAAAAAGTTCCGTCACTGTATAGCCATTACAAAACAAGAATTGGGATGTACGCCTTTAATTCGCCACACCATCAACACCGGTGACCACGCGCCAATACATCACCAACCCCGACGAGTGTCGATCTCCGAAAGACAGGAGATCAGCGCTCAAGTGGACGATATGCTCCGGAGAGGCGTAGTGGCACACTCCAACAGCCCATGGTCATCACCCGTCGTGCTCGTCAGGAAGAAGGACGGCTCGACAAGGTTCTGTATAGACTACAGAAAGTTAAACAGCATTACTAAGCCCGATGTGTATCCCCTGCCTCGGCTTGATGATGCTCTCGATCGGCTCCAGGGTTGCCACTACTTCACGACATTAGACCTCATTTCAGGATACTGGCAAGTTGAACTCGAGTCAAACGACGCTGAAAAATCAGCCTTTGTGACACCCGACGGGCTGTTTGAGTTCCGGCGTTTACCATTTGGGTTGTGTAATGCGCCGGCGACCTTCCAGCGTCTCATGGACAGGGTTCTCGGCCGTCTAAAATGGACCATGGCATTAGTCTATCTCGACGATGTAATCGTCTATGCCGACAGTTTCGACGAACATCAGCAACGTCTAGGTCTTGTTTTAGACGCCCTCACGAACGCTCGACTGCGTCTAAACCCATCCAAATGTTTTTTTCGGGTACAGTGAAGTAACCTACCTTGGTCATGTGGTCAGCAAAGATGGAATTCGGCCAGACCCGGCGAAGCTATCAGCCTTTGCCAACATATCCGCACCCACTAGCATAAAGCAACTGAAGAGTTTTCTGGGTTTCGCATCTTATTTTCGTCGCTTCGTCAATAACTTCTCAGCTAAAGCTGCTCCCTTGAACCAACTTCTGAAAAAAGACACCAAGTGGAAATGGGGCGAAGACGAAGCTGCATCTTTTGAGGATTTGAAAAGATCCCTCCTAGAACCGCCCACGCTTGCACATTTTGTGGAGGACGCTCCAACGTTCCTTCACACAGACGCCAGCGGAGAAGGGTTAGGTGCCGTCCTTCTTCAGCGAGATAGGGATGGTCGGGAACGACCCGTCGCCTATGCAAGCAGGAAGCTGAGCGAACCAGAGAGTCGGTGCCACTCTTCCGAACTGGAATGTCTCGCGGTGGTTTGGGCTGTAGAAAAATTTCGCCCTTATATCTATGGCAAGCGTTTCACGGTGGTCACGGATAACGCAGCATTGCGGTGGCTTCAATCCAAGAGCGACCTTACCCCGAAGTTAACAAGATGGGCCATGAAGCTGCAAGAGTACGACTTCTCTATTGTTCACCGGAGTGGGAGGGACCATCAAGATGCTGATTTCCTGTCACGTAATCCGATAGAGGAGCTACAAGTTCTTCCTGTGTCTTCAATCTTAGATCTGCAAAACATGCAATCGGAAGACGCCGAAGCATCGGAAATAATTCAGTTGCTTACGGTCGGAAGCAACGATTCATCTTCACTTTCTACACGACGACTGCGTTGCTTGCAAAAACATTACGAGCTACGAGATGGTCTACTTTGCCATCGTTCACGTGCTTCAGGGCCGTGGCTTCCAGTTGTCCCCAAGAAAGCTAGGCAAAATATCTTGAAGATGTGCCATGACGCTCCGACCTCAGGGCATCTCGGACAGCATCGAACGCTTGACAAGATCCTACGAAGATTCTGGTGGACGGGTTTGAGGGACGACGTTCGGCGGTACGTCGCTTCATGTACCGTTTGTCAAATGCGCAAAACGCCACCGAACCTAGGCAAACCAGACCTTCAACAGATACCACCCCCAAGGAGTCCATTCGAAGTATTAGGAATAGATCACCTTGGTCCCTTCCCGAAATCAGATACTGGCAACAGGCACATTATTGTGGCGACCGACTACTTAACGAAGTGGGTTGAGGTCAAAGCAGTTCCCGATACGTCAGCGGTGCACCTTGTCAGCTTCGTAAATAACCATCTAGTGTTGCGGCACGGAGCTCCGCGGATGATAATCTCTGACAGAGGAACGTCGTTCATGTCGCGTTCTTTCAAGGATACCCTTAGAAATTACGGGATTCAACATGCAGCGGCCTCACCCTACCACCCTCAAACAAATGGTCTTGTCGAGCGCACCAACCGCACATTGGTCGATGTAATGGCAGCATTCGTCAACGCGTCCCACAAGAACTGGGACCAATACGTCTGCACAGCCGCGTTTGCACTAAATACGTCTCAACAAGAAACGACGAGTCAATCGCCATTTGAGCTAGTCTACGGGAGACTCCCCACGCTTCCAGAGGAGACGGCAATCGAGATGACATGGACCCGCCGGGCAGAAGACTATGATCGTAACTTTTCCGCCCGATTAATCGAAGCAAGGGAAAGAGCTCGACTGGCCATCCTTCACAAGCAGTCGCTGTATGCAGGGCGTCTAAGTAGAGTAACTGGGAGACCGTCGTTCAACCCTGGAGACTTAGTGCTTCTTCGAAGTCATTTCAGACGCCCACAGCGATCAGAGAAATTAATGCCAAGGTACTGCGGACCCTTTAAAATAAGCAAACAGCTCGGTCCGGTAACATATCGCCTCGAGAAGCTTCGGACGCTGCCTCAACCAGGTAGACACCGGACTCTCACTGCTCACGTTGGCCAACTGAAACTTTACGTAACGCGCGATGAACATGTTGCTTCTGTCCGAGACGGACAGCCCAGTGGGGAGGGGCGAGTGTAACGGTAAAGGTAGAAGAGGTGGACTAACGGAAGTAGTAGAAGACGAAGAAAGAAGACTGGAACGGCGGTTTTTGGTTTACCCGTAACTATATATATATATATATATATATATATATATATATATATATATATATATATATATATATATATATATATATATATATATATATATATATACGAGGGGGGACCCAAATGAAACCGAACTAAATTTTTTTGCACTTATTCATTCCCATTTTAAGTACAAACGTTCAATCTCCTTCAAAGTACTGTCCACTTGCACTAATAGACTTGTCTAATCTTTTAATCCATGTGTCGAAACATTGTTTAAATTAATTTTTTGTGATGCTTGACAGCGCCTCCCGTCGTTTTTTTCTTCACCTCAGCAACGTCAGCAAAACGCTTTCCTTTCATTTCTCTTTTCATTCTAGGAAACAAAAAAAAGTCGCACGGGGCAAGGTCGGGTGTACGCCGTTTTTAAAGCGGTACTGAGACAAAAATTGAAATTTTCAAATTTCGTTCGGAAATGCGGTCAAGCATGACGTGTAATAACCGTAATTCATAATCGCACGTTTGTATTTTGAACGACTGGCTATATTTTTCGTTCCAAACGGTGCACTCGAGCGAGCGCTCGAAGAGAAGCGAACGGAGGGCGCGATGCGTCATGGGATATCCGGCGCAAACAAAAACAGAAAGAAAAGTTTCCCCGCATTCGTGACGGAGCAAGGCTGGCAGGATTATGAGCTTTGCCCTTGGTGGCGTTGTCAACGTTGTGGTGGTGTCAATAGCGTCAGCGCGTTACAACCGAGCCGTTCGAAGTGCCCGTGGGGTGACGAGCGTGTGGCTGGCCTAAGAAGCACGTAGCTTCCACAGCACTGTCAGCTTAGGGCTGAACGGGGTGGGGAAAGCAACTTTGTCCGAGTTTTGAGCGACTGGCTAATCTTCTAGGGGGAGAATTGCTGCATCCGGCTGCACAAACGAGGGTCCGAGAAAGAGGAGAGTCCACCCTTTCCGTCTTCTTGGACTGTTTGGTTCAATTCGCGATTTGTGAGTTGAGGAGGAAAGCTAAGAAGGAAAATGTTGAAATGCCAAAGAGCGGCGCTGCGCCAGAGGAATCTGCTACGTCACGACTACGTAGCAGATTCCACAACGTTGCTAGACTACCTCCCAAATAGGCTCCGCATGCATCCACCAGGTGCACATTGGAAGATCGTTTATTTAGCTTTAAAATTAGTTTTCTTGTGCCTTTCAACGGAAGACTGGTGTTTTTGAGGTTAGGGTGCAACATGCAACACATTCAAGCTAGAAAATGAGCGCTGAAATTTCGTTTCCCTACCCCATTAACAGTTCAATAGTTTCTGTTCAACTTTTTGCGAGCAAAAAACAGAATTTAACCGCCGCACGCTGTTCACAGAAATCAGACATTGCAAAAACGACGCCCACACGAAACACTTGTCACTATAAACCCAGCCGCAACTAGTCCTAACCTTCTTCGAGGACAGAATTAGGCCTAATTACTCAGCAATGTTCGCTCTATCAACTCCTGGCGGCAAAACGCGGTACTGCAAAACTTCTGCTTAAAAAGAATTAGTTCGGTTTCTTTTGGGTCCACCCTCGTATATATATATATATATAGATATACTCGACCCGCAGCT
>JAZHYW010047136.1:0-12069 GCA_037355805.1 Ixodes ricinus
TGAGTAAAACGTTTCACTTACTCATTTTACAATGATCATGTGTATAACGTTTCATCTGCTCATCGTACAATGCTCATGAGTATGACGTTTCACATTCTCATTGTATAATGCTCATGAGTAAAACATTTTGCTTGCTCATTGTACAATGCTCCTGGGTATGACATTTCACTTGCCCATTGTACAATGCTCATGAGTATAACGTTTCACTTGCTTATTGTACAATGCTTATGAGTATGACGTTTCACTTGCTCATTGAACAATTCTCGTTAGTATAACGTTTCACTTGTATATTTATACCAAATGCTTATTGAGTATGACGTTTCACTTGCTCATTGAACAATTCTCGTTAGTATAACGTTTCACTTCTGTCTTTATACAATGCTCATGAGTATGACGTTTCACTTGCTCATTGTACAATGCTCATGAGTATGACGTCTCACTTGCTTATTGTACAGTGCTCATGAGTGTAACATTTGACTTGCTCATTGTGCAATGTTTATGAGTATGACGTTTCACTTGCTTATATTACAACGCTCATAAGTATGAAGTTTCACTTGCTTATTGTACAATGCTCATGAGTATGACGTTACACTTGCTCATTGTACAGTGCTCATGAGTGTAACGTTTCACTTGCTGATTGCACGCTGCCCATGAATATGACGTTTCACTTGATCATAATACAATGCGCATGAGTATAACGCTCCCTTTGCTCATTTTACAGTGCTCATGAGTATGACGTTTCACTTGCTCATTGTACAATTTTCGTGAGTATGGCGAAGAGTGGTACACCAACACCACGGAGCTACGGACAAAGGAGTAACAAATAAATGTCGGTTCTCTCTCTCTCTCTCTCTGACTCTCTCTCATGATTATTACACTTCACTTGCTCGTGGTCCCTGGGCCCTCTGCATCTTCTGGTTTAATCTGATTCTGACCTTCGTCATTCGCTGATATCCTTTTATTTTGCGCCGTGATTGGCTTTCGGCGTGTTTTGCTGGAAAGTGAACTCACATACTTTTTTTGCGTGTAGTCAAACGTTCCCAAGCGCCACATTGCGAATGGGTCATTATTTTTATTTTCGTAATTGCGTAGTCACTAGAAAAAAGGAGGCTAGGACTTCCCATTGGTTGTTCATAAATGATCGGTGCTCCGAGTGCATTGCCGGAGAGTATACGTTCGGGAACCTCCAAGAGTGCTGACAACGAGACAAGAAACGTTGCCTTCAAAATTCAGGACGGATGTCATACGAGCACCGCAAAACAGAATCTCCGACGGAATACCCCGCCAATGCTCCATCACAAAAGACGTCTTGCGCGAAGAGAAATATGTGAACGTTGTTCGAACGGTTTCTCAGCGTCGATGGAAGGAAAACATCGTTTCCCTGACGAATTCAATTTTGCCAAGAGGCTTCTGGAATTCATCACCACGCTTGTATTTTGTTCGAATTTGCTTCCACGTCCATCTTTGTCAACAACCTCCATTAAAATAAGCCCTGGTAGTAAGATACGGCAGGCTAATAACCAAACCCCCACCCCCCTCCCTCGAATCCCCATCTCCGACAGTTATATTTGCTTTCGCTATGAAAATGTCGTTGTAATACAGATTATGTTGAAGTGGGACAGTAAGAAAATTTATGTCAATGCTGCATTTTGTTTTCTCTTTGTGCTGTTGTTTTTGTTATTCTACATGCTCGTGTGTCATCATCGCGTTCTTTCTCTCGGTTTTGCTTTTAACGAAATTGTCGTTCGGTGATGGCAGCAACTTGATTGAACCATTTTCTTGTCCTGGAAAAACAATCGCTTCTCCGTTCTATTCATGCAAAACATATGAATATATCAAAGAGACACTATGAGAAGAAGTAAGAAATCTTAAAGCACTGATACACCCTCAGAACTCCCTGAGTGTATATTACGATTGGAAAACAAATAAAATTGGTAACGTGCTTCAATGGTAAAGCAGTTTTAGAGAAAAAGAACAAGGCTATACCGCAGTATCCGCGCCCAATCATCGAGCCGCATTGGGGCTCGTATTGAAAAATAGCTTTGGGGGCAGTGGAGGGGGGGGGGGAGGGTGCCGCCGTTTTTCTTGATAAATAAAAATTGCGAAAGAGCAACACAGTTCTCCGGATGAAAGAAGATAAGTATCCAATTAATCAAAAGGAGCAAACGGAAGAGTATGATAAAGCGTGGATTAGAGAGAAACAACATCTATCATTGAGGCCGGGGGACTCAAGAAAGTAAAGCATTCTGAGTCATCTAGCGATGATGAATGGAGCCAGTCGAAAATGCGATGTTTCCTCCTGAAGGATATTCATTTCACTTCGTGTATCGGGACTGAAAGTGCCACTGCATGGACCGCCGACGCGCCGCGTAGGGTTCAGAAAGCTTTCCAAAGTCAGAAATAACAAAATCAACAAATTGGTCGTTTTGAATGTTTACAGATCTACAAGGAGTTCCTGAGAATCGTGTCTTTCGACCCGGGTAAATCAATTATGCACCACAAAAAGCTCAAACTCCGTGTGAATATGACGCTAGAGGTTGGGGTAGAACGCGAAAGATTGAAAACACGACCGGGACGGAAAAAAGAGAGAAAAACGAAATTTCTCTATGAGCCGACGTCCACCTAAGCCTATAATATTGTCGAAAAAGAACAAGACTGTGGGCGATTATAACGTCTATTTCAGTTAAAAAGAACTTGTCAGCAAGAACGAGGAGAATGTTTTCTTCCTTACTGACAAGTTGTTTATCGCTGAAAAAGATGGTAAAGGCGCCCAAAGTGTTATTTCTTGTTTTGACGATATTAGGCTTACGTGGACGTCGGCTCATAGAAAAATATCGTTTTCCTCGATTATATTTTGACCCACGCAACGTGATGTTCTAAAAATTGTGCGTCCTATCCCTACTGCTAGCGTCACATTCTCAGAAAGATTGAGCGTTCTGCGATGAATAGTTTATTTACCCGCGCCGAAAAACACGGTTCTCTTTTGTCGGGGACTCACTGTATACGTTGCAGCTCTGTCCTCCAGGTACGTCAACACCGGTTAATCGCTGTAAAGGAACGATTTAGTCTGTAGGACTAGAAATCTGGGCCGAAATGTTGGAATCAGCGCCTTAGCTCAGTTTGCGTGAAAGAAATCCTGCTAAGCCTGGGGAGCGCAAGCGCCAGATTTGGCTTCACGTGCCACTTCGCTCGTGTAAGCTTCGGCGGTAATTTTTTTTTAGGAGTTTTATTTCAGACGTTGATTTCAGAAAGCCCGCCCTGGAGTTTTCACGCGCGTCGCGTACAGTCAAGGGCAGCTCGAGAACGGCAGGACGCGTGTCTTTCGAACGGCCGTCTTCCATCATGCGATCTATGCCTTCCGCCGTGTTCCGATAGCGCGAGCGCGCTCGATCTGCACGAGGCACCGGGATGTTGTTGATGGCAGGATGTTCGCGCTGGAGGCGGACAACTGAAGCTCCTCCCTGCAGTTCTCACTCCATAAGTTATATAGACGCTTTAAACACGCGCCAGATTGAGCCGCCATTGCCGACCCCTTCTCTTGTCTTACCGAGATGTCGAGTCACTGAAGAGGGCGTTGACGAGGCTCCACAAAGGCTTATGCTGGGAAGAAGGACACAGTTGCTCCTAAAGTGGTGATAACCTGTACTGCTGTGGCAATGGTGAAGTGAAGTAGACGGAATAAGAGGAAACACAAACTGAAGGTCGCTTATGGCGGCGCCCATGCACAGCTCCCTGAAAGCGTCTATAAGACGCCTTCCGTTTCCCTTCGTTCTGGGTCAGGTGGGTTCCCTATTTTGTATACGGGATTAACAAATAATTAGCATTTCAACGTGGAATTTTCGAGAAAGAATACGGAAGGCAAAACAAGATTTTGTGACAATCACGCATTTTTTATGAAGACATTCCAGTGGCGTGGAGAGATCAAAACACCTTTACCACAACATGGCTGCGCCCTTGTGGTAAAGGTATATAGTATGAACATTAAATTATAAAAAAAGATGCATAGAAGAGTAAGACGAATACGTTAACCTCAACAGTTTCTTCTTGGTTCGATACTTAATTGAAGGACCTCAAGGTCTAAAGTAAGACTCTTTTTTACACGCTCCTCCTTCACATACAAAAACGGGCTGGGGCGGGAATTAAGACCAAAATGAACCTTGAATTTTGTAGCCCGCGCTTGCCCTCCCGATCGTTCGAGCGACGATGCTCCAAAACAATAGGCCGCTCATTTTATTCTCCCCTCCTTTCCCCGGGAAGAAAGAAAAAACGAGGCCTTTCCTATGCTTGAAAGCTGAGCGTCCTGACCCTTTGACTCACGGTCCTTTCTCGTCCAACCTGACCCTGGGTCACACTGCCCGTTATGCAGTTCGCAAAAGTTAGGACTCGGAAACCTTTTATGATCCTTAGTTGCAGGATTGCTGGCTGGCACCAGCAGAGCGGGTACATCTCCCACACCGTATACCCCCGCGTGTGTTCCACTACAGCACCCTCGAATCCCCGAGCCTAATTGTTACATCTCGTACCGGACGCCTTCTTTTTGTTTTAGGTTCGTCGAGCATGACGAACAAGAAGGGGCATGGCTTTAACGACATAACACGCTCCCTTATGCGAGCACCCCCCCCCCCCCCACACACACACACGCACACACGAAAAAAAAAGGTATAAAAAGTGCCGCTGGGGACGTAACAAACGACGCTGAGTTAATTACCGCCGCTTGTTACTGGTTCGCGTCGAGCACAAATAACCGTCGCTCGCTCTCCCGTGCGGGAGTACGCGGTCCGCTCGGAGGACGACGTCCATTCTGGCCTCGCTGACAAACGACATTGGCGAGACAAAAGCCAGGAGGGCACACCGCGCTCGGGGACGCTACCGCCACCGCGCTATCTCGCTGCAGCCGCCCCCTCCCCTACCCGCGGCTTCCCTCGGCAGTGCGCTGGGCACTGCCACGCCGCCGGCCTTGGATCAGATATATTGTTCCGGTTGTTTCTGTTTTCTTTTCCTACGGCTCTTGCAACATGCCACTGTACCGGACGCGACCGGTACTGCGGCATCTCTCGGATGTCCGCCTGCGCGGTGGTATTTCAGTTTGTGCTCTCGCCGATTCAGGACATTCGGATGGTCTCCTCTTCAGAGCGGCGTGTGTGTCGCAAAGGGCGCCCTCGAGGGTTTCAGGGAACGCTAGCCGAAAAAATAAAGTGAGAGAAAGAGAGAGAGAGAGAGGGAGAGAGAGGCAGAGTGAAGTTGAAAGTTGTCTCTGGGATGTAACCGTGAGGTATCGGCCATTCGATGGCGCATTAGGGGACGACAGAGGAGAAAAACATGGAAAGCCCAAAAGCTGCGTCTCGAGATGCATTTGAAAAGCTGAGCATTCTTCTTTTTTAGACCAGTTCAGCCAATAGGGAGTTATAGTAGATCGTTCCGATCACTCTGATAAGGATATTCGATGCTCTGCCGACGCCTGTGCACATGCATCATACCGTTATCGGGTATCGTTACCGGAGGTATCGGAACGATCAACCAAAACTCTCTAATGAAAGATGCAACCACCTCTTGTAGAAGAAAAAAAAAGGGTGGGACGGGTTTTTGACACCGAGGGGGCATGGCCAATGGCAATGAGCCACGATGCTGTTGAAAAGGTAGAACGGCAGACAACGGATGAGAGGAGAGCCACGTGACGGGCGCCCCGCTGCGGCGAGACGCCGAACACACACTTCTACCGAGCGATGGAATGTCCACTCGTGCTCCTTGCGTTCCTCGCGCTACCGCTTCTTTTCTCGTCGGGTTTGAAAACCATGTTTTGGATTCTCGCCGCTGCAAAAGCTGTGCTCTGACGTTCAGGTTCCCCGAGAAATGATCTGTGCTACCAGATTCTCGCGCTACAAATCTTCGACCGGGCACTCTATCGCTCCGTCGTCAAACTGCCAGGCTTTGTGAGTATAGAGGAGGCTATGGTATACTAATAATAGTGTTTATTTCCACCATAGGATGATGGTGGCGATCAGGAAAAAAAGCTGTGAGGTACAGCTTGACGGGTTCCTGACCACCTACAGCAGCAGCGACAGAGTGGGGAAATAATACAGCAATCAAAAGAAAAACCCAGATGTACAGAAAATGATCGCTATCACAACATTTTAAGCATAATACCTTAGATTATCACAATGTTGACATATAGGGCATGACGGGCAAAAAAAACACATAAAAACCAGCTCATAGTATTAAGAACAAAGCACGGAGTAAAGAGAGCAACTACACTGATCATCAGTGAAAAAATGGTGACCTCACTTCACTCAACGATAACTTGTCCCAATCAATACCTTTAGCTAAAAACAGATTAAATAATTTAGGAACAGCGTATTTCAGCGTTTGTGTGCCATAGTTTGTTCTCGGAGGGACCATCTCCCAACATTCAGCTGCGCGGGTAGGGTAACTATGAATGTGTTTCGAGATTTGTAAAAGATATATAAAAAAGTTCGTATTTCTAACTTGCTCCACTTTTAGGCTAGTGGCAAGCCTGTAATCATATAATGTGTGGACATTTAGGATGATGTATGGGCAGCGTGACAGCGGCTTAAGGAATTCTCGAGAAGGTCAGCTTTTCCACTTGAGGTCACCGGCGAGGATGGAAGCCAATTTTTTCCTTCATCGACGGGTGAAGTCGGGATGCAAGCAGCCCTCCCTAGGTCTCACTACGTTCCTAGATGCAGGCCGCAGATGTTCTTCCTCTGGGGTGCTTATGTATGTCGGGTTGGCCTCCTCCTCTTTGAACTTGCTCGCTGAGCCGTTAAACTGCGCGCGCCTTCTGCCGGCATGCGAGCTGAGGTAACCACATAAAGGTTAAATTGCGCGATCCCCCCCCCCCTCTTCCGCCCCAAGACGTCATCGCTAGTGGATGTACACACAGCGTCGCCTAGGTAACGTTAGCATCGCCGCCAGGGCGTCTTGCAGCATCTCACAACGAATGCGACGGAAATTAGCAGGCGGCGACGCCAAGGTGGACGCGTCTGCCGCCTGGCTCTCGTCGAGCTTCGGCGCGTTTGCCGCTTGGGATCCACTAACGATGACGTCATGCGCAGGCCTTGTCCTTGAGTTTGTGTTGACTGAGTCGGCACACAAGTCACTCGCCGCCCGGGTCCGCTTCTCGGCGTGGCGTCCGAACACATTGCTGAGACCACCGGCTGAATAATTATCGCCCATTCTTATGGCGTTGCTGCGAGAACGCCGACAGTAATAAAAAACTAACAAAAATACTTATGTCGTTTTATTTTTCGTGGAAAACCTAATTCGTTACTCATCTTCCGAGCTCGGGCGTAATTGCTGTTCATGTACGTGTTCTAAACTGTATCTGTGTGCGTAAAAATGTGTTTTATCTCCCTCTTCATGGACGTAACAATCGGTTAAGAGGCCTAGAGTGCTCTACGCATGGTGCTAGTAGCTAAAAGAACGATGCAAGCTTAGCGCGAGGCCACATCGCTTGTTTACCTTGTAATGTAATGCAACACACGTGCGCCTGTGTGTGTATGTGTGTTTGTGTGTGTGCATGCTCGTGCGCGCGCGTGCGTGTGTATATGCATGCGTGTGTATTACCCTAAAGATGCAAAATGGGCTACGGGCCGTTCGTCGAAAGACGATTCGTAATAGGGCGATTCGTAGCAGGGCAAATGGTCGCGTAGGGCAATTCGTTATATGGCGAATTGCCCTACGCGACCAATTACCCTATAAAACTGTCGTCGCTAGGGCATCTGGTCGAAAACTGGGTTCTCGTGTTCTAGTTTACTTTTTTAGGAAAGTTTGGGGAATGTGCGGGAAAGGGGGAGAATGGAACGTGTATGTATAAAATATGAAGGTCAGAAGCCTTCCAGAAGCGGCATCGTCGGCACATAGTCATCGCGCGGCATCGTCACGGAAACTACGATGACCTTGTTTTTGGTGCAGATGCTGCTATCCGCTGCCTTGTCAGCGGCGCAGCCAACTGCCCCTCCTGGATGCACACTCACCGTCAACGCCCCTTTCTTCCTGGACGCGAGCACCTTCTGCATGGTGGATACGCCCGACGCCCCGGCTTACATCCCGCCAAAGCTGAACGACGAAAACTTCTTCGCCTGCCAACATGGAACGATGTCCGATGCATGTCTTCAAAAGCACTCAACGCAGCTCTACCAGTCGGGGCGCGGCATCGTCACGGAAACTACGATGACCTTGTTTTTGGTGCAGGTTAGTTACTTTAAAAATACCGCATGTTTTCACGATGATGACCCTTGCCTGCTTGCGATGTCGTGCCCCAACGACCTGTTTGATTTGTGTAAAAAAAGCTACTGTGTCTAGTTCTGAACTATAGTTACGTGGCGTTTCTAATGCAGCTTCTCATTCTATCGGGTGATGTAGAACTAAACCCCGGCCCCACAGAAACCATAGAAACCGATAAACTAGAGTCTATTCTAGCAGCTGTGCAGCGAATAGAGGCTGGACAGTCCGCAATGCTAGCTTCAATCACGTCGCTTCAAAACAATCAAAAAACGACCGACGCACTGGTCAATGAACTATTGGAGAGAGTCACTGCGGTCGAGCGCAATCTCGCGGCGGTCCCGTTACAAGCACCCCAGAACCCACCCATTGACAACGATAACACAGTAAACTCTGAGCTCTTGGAAATTAGGACTAGGTGTGACGACGCAGAGAACAGGCTTCGGCGGTCAAATCTTTTGTTTCTTGGCATCCCAGACTCGCATTCTGAATCTTGGCTTCAATCAGAAGAGAAGATACTCGAGTTCTGTAGGGAGAGGCTTGAACTAACGCTAGATGCCAACAATCTTGAACGATCTCATCGTTTAGGTCGTTTTTGCCCTGAGAAAAACAGACCGATTATTGTAAAGTTTCTGAGGTTCAAAGATAAAACCGCAGTCTTGGCATCGGGATCTAAACTGAAGGGCTCCCAATTTGCTGTCCGAGAAGACTTATCACCCTCTGTTCGATTAGCACGGAGTAAGCTGTTTCAATTCGCAACGCCACAAAACGTCCCATTCAAGATTCGTTTCGATAAACTCCGTATGCTAAACAAATGCTTTGTATATGACGCTGCATCAGACCGTGTAAAAGAAGTTTCTGCATAACTACGCTCTGTAATAAGCCCATCTCGTAATGCTCCCAGTTCATTAACACGTACGGTAACAAAAAGTTCGTCATATCACGTTTCTTTCACTAATATTTGCAGCCTCATGCATAAAAGAGAGGAACTGTGCAGTGTTTTGGAAGATAGTAATTCTGATATTGCAGTGCTGACCGAGACATGGTTGAAGCCAGATGTTCGCGATGACGAGCTATTTCCCGATCACCTTAATCTCTGTATCTACCGAAAGGACAGGCCACTCCAACGCGGTGGTGGTGTTCTTATCGGAGTCAAAAGGCATATCACTTCGTTCTGCATTCAGTTACAATGCAGTTTGGAAATTACTTGTGTCTGTCTTTGTTCGCCTATAATTAAAACTGTACTTGTTGTCTGCTACAGACCCCCAAATAGTGACTCTGCATTCACAAGTGAATTGCATAAAGTCCTATTGGAGATAACTGAACGTTTTCCAAAAGCGAACCTCCTGTTATTCGGAGATTTCAACTTTCCCAATATAAGCTGGTCAAGTCTAACAGCCGATGCATCACGTGATTCTCGCGAGTTTCTGGAACTATGTTTGCTTTTTAATCTAACCCAGGTCGTTATGAGCCCAACCCGTGGGGATAACATACTTGACCTTGTACTCACGTCCTCCCCTGACCTTGTTCGATTCGTTACCTACAGCAATGGATTCAGTGACCATAAACTTTTGCACATCTCGCTGTCCCTTCCCATTTTGGTTAAGATGCCTGTTAAAAAGGTGATACGGGACTACAGTAGAGCAGATTTCGTGTCAATGAACAGAAATCTGACCACTTTCTTGCAGTCGTATCAAATCCACTTTAATCTAAGGAGTGTGAATGACAACTGGATTTTATATAAAAATGAATTGAATGACCTTATTCAGGCATTTGTACCTACTCTGCGGATCCGAAGTGATGGTTGCCAGCCCTGGTATAACAAAAGACTTAAATCACTTGGTAATAAGAAAAAACGCCTCTTTCGCAAAGCAAGACTGACCAGCTGTTCAAGTATTTGGGAGAAGTATTATGATTGCCTTAAGGATTATATTCATCTAATAAAAGCTTCAAAAAGAAAATATTTTAATCAGGACCTTCCAACTATCCTTCAGAACAACCCCAAAAAGTTTTGGAATATATTAACGTCAAAAAACAACAATGATATTATTCAACTTGTCGATGAGGGTGGCAACCCAGTTGAGGAAAAAATGTGCTCAGAGGTAATGAATACCTTTTTCGCATCCATCTTCACGGACGAGTGTCCTTTAAATGTGCCTGAGCTACCCGCTGTTCACTACGAGCCCATGGATTCTATCAACGTTTCATCGGCCGGTATTGCCACTCTTATCGATGGGCTCAAGCTTTCATCATCCTCAGGGTCAGATAACATATCATCGAAGATTCTGAAAAATACTAAGATTGTATCTAGTGAGATTTTGCAACTGATATTTAATCAGTCACTATCCGAAGGTTGCCTCCCATCCGATTGGAAAGTAGGTAGGATTGTTCCAGTCCACAAAAGTGATGATCGCTCCTTGCCTTCTAACTATCGTCCCATTTCACTAACTTCCGTTCCATCTAAACTTCTTGAACATATCATTTATTCGCACATAATGTCGCATTTAGATTACAATGACTTCTTCTACCATCACCAACATGGCTTTCGCAAAGGTTACTCTTGTGAGACGCAACTCTTTGAGTTTACACATGACCTTCATTGCAGCCTTCAATCTCGCAACGAAACAGACGCAATATTTTTAGACTTCTCCAAGGCATTTGATCGTGTCCCACATATTCGTTTAATCTCTAAACTTTCTCGCCTTCATCTAGACCCCCAAGTCTTAATGTGGATACGTAATTTTCTTGACTCGCGAATGCAGTACACAGTCTTAAATGGGTACGAATCTGATTTAATTAATGTCACATCTGGCGTGCCCCAGGGCACAGTCCTTGGGCCTCTTCTTTTTCTAATATTTATTAATGACCTTCCAAATTCTATTTCTTCTCACATACGTATTTTTGCAGACGACTGTGTTCTATATCGCGAGATCACTTCACCTACTGACCGCAAACTCATCCAAAAGGATCTAGATAATATCTCTCAGTGGTGTAACAACTGGTTGATGCCACTAAATAAATCCAAATGCAAATTAATCCACTTTTCTCGTAAAAGAGTCCCTTCCTCCTTCCAGTATGTGCTGGGCGACGAGATCATTGAAGAAGTCGATAGGTATAAATATCTCGGTGTCGTACTAACTTCCGATATGACATGGATTAATCACATTAACACAATTTCTTCGGACACAGCAAGGACCCTTGGTTACATCCGGCGTTGCCTGAATGCTGCTCCTCCAAAGCTTAGGAAACTTGCATACGAAACCTTCATTCGACCAAAATTGGAATATGCATCTACAATATGGAATCCGCACCAAAATTACTTGATCACCCAACTCGAAGCAATTCAAAACCGAGCAACCCGCTACATTTTATCAAACTATGACTATAAAAACAGTGTCTCTGCTATGAAAACGAGCCTAAATTTATCAACTCTGGAGGTACGCCGCAAGGTTGCACGTCTTTGCTTACTCCATAAACTTTACCACTACCATCCCACTGTTCGAAGCTCATTCCTGCGCACTCCCGCACGGTCATCTCGTCGGCTCAATAACTCTTACAATTTTCAACGTATATCGGGTTCCAGTAATGCCTTTAACAAATCATTTCTCCCACTCACAATTGTGGACTGGAACAGTGTTCCAGAATCGCTCATTACAATAACTGACCCTGTGGTTTTCAAAAGCTCCATCATGTTGTATTTTTCCACACCTAGTTAGGTTTTTTTAGCTACGTTGCATGAGTGTGCGTTGTTACGTATTTTTATGTTATTGTTTTTTTCATTTCTTGTATAATTTCTTGTGTTGCCCCCTCCTTATGTAATGTCCTCGA
>JAZHYW010047139.1:0-10367 GCA_037355805.1 Ixodes ricinus
GAGCCAGGACAATTCACAGATCTCGCTGTCGTTTCTGTCCCGTCAGTGACCGTGGCGGCTTTGAAAAACCCTGTGAGACTCATCGCGATTACCTTTGCGCGCCAAATCAATGTTATCAAGCTAAAACGATGTTTAGGTACAGACACGGAAGTCCTTCTTTCAAGATATCATCAATGCTGGGCGTCCGAAGGACACAATCAATCAACGAAAAATGTGGTCATCCAGAACACAATGTGTTTTTATACATGTTCATTTGTCTCGAACTCTACACCATGTCTTTTGTTTGTCTTGTGCCCGTCTGTACCAGGAGGCTGAACCTGGAATGGCAAGTTTCACAGACTGGACATAAGCGCGTCTTGTTGAAACGCAGGTTGCCTTCCCGGTTGCATTTACAAAAGGCCTTTAAATACAATTTATTCAATTCTTTTCTTTTTGCTTGAAGTTCTTTCCATCATTTGTAACAGTTGAATATAGTACCATCTTTTAAATGTGGAGATTATTGTGATGTCCTCGTATCTACCATTGAACAGGATGAAGCTGCATGCTTGTGCTCAGGCAACATCGCAACCCCGGTGCACTGTGGCTGTTTTATTCTACTTCTGAATTAATACTTCCTGATAACTCAAGGCGAATATTTCGTTGCCACCGCCCGCTACCCGCACTTGTAAGTAACTGTTCATAAATTGAAGACGTGCAATGTCTTATATTCTGTTGAGATCAGCAAGGGCCGAAAAGCATTAACCTTCGTTTCTGTTGCTTAGGAGGTTTAGCGCCGTCCGAAGTTACAGCTCTCTCCTGACCATAGAACAATTTCCGATCCTTTCAGGTGCTAGACAAAGGAAACTCCTACGCGAAGGCGCGCGATCAACTGTGAGTGGTCAGTGCTCCGAAGATTGCATTCCTCCCTTCGAGCGGCTCTAACGGTCGCACAAAACTATCTTTCTCAGCTCCCGCGTGCAGTCTCCGAATTTAGAAAGGCCACTTAGGGGACCCTGCCCACTTTGTAACACTACTGCAACAAATTGCTTGCAGAAAGAGAGAGAGAGAGAAGAAGGAGGGCAGCTTCTCGATTAGGTATTCCGGGCGAGTATCGACGGCGAGAAGGAAAGGTCCTCTGAGAAAACAGATGACGCCCAGGATGATCACAACCGTGAATCTTCCGACGTTCTTTCCGACATGTGTGTACGTTTTCTTTCTTTTTTTCTTTTACGTTTTACGAATTTTGTAGTTTTTTTTTTTTGTAGGAGATGCTGTGGGCCAGCGGTAGACATATACCTCTGGAAAGTTTCGCTATAGTTTAAGCTGTCCCATGCCGTATGTCACCAAGAGGGTGGTAGTGTACGTGGGTGCGCTGAATCTGGCTGGCCCGTTGGCTTAGCGGTAGAACATCGTAGGCTTTCTAGATTCTTGAAGATCAGTGAGAGGGAGTGGTCAATTCCAGTTGGTCATAAATCTGGAACCGAGTCACCAAGTGTATAGTTTACTTTTTCTTTTCTTTGCTGCAATGCTTACTCGCTTTGCCTGTTAGAATTGTTTGTGTCGCTTGTTGAAGAATCAATTGTATTAGAAGATTCTATCTTGCGAAACAAACGTATTTTTCTTGAGGACTCTTTCGATTTCGCCGGAGTCACTTATCTGAGGCCACCATATTGTTGGCATACACATTAAACATGCATTGGAAACGAGAGCTGCGTCAGCACTAGGATCCGAGTACAATATTCGTGCAGGAAGGGATGCATAAAAATATGGCGACCGTCAGTATACACCAACTCATGTTTACAAACAAACCGGAGCGCCCCTAGCGGACGCCACCGGCGCCGCGCATGCGCGGTGGACGGTGGGCAAAAGCCCGCCGTCGCCCATAAACAAACCATTGAATTGCGTTGTTGTCGGCGTCGGTGGGAGTCCCCGTGCTCTTTTTCGCGTTGGAATTGTTGATTCTACGTCCTCCTAACAATCTCTGACTACTTGAGCGGCTTCAGCAAAATTAACGAGGCAAAACTTTGCGTGAATAATGTGACGTGCGGCGATTCATTTCACGTGGACGCCGCAGAATGGGCGCTACAGCCTGACTCCCACGATGAGATTCTGCTCGCTATTTTCAGTCGCGACGTCGCTCGGGCTGCAAAAGCGTGGACCGTAGCTGAGATGGTGGACGTCGATACTGAAAACCGCAAGTAGAATCGGGCATTACAAGTCGGTGATGGCCACTGGTAACAATGATCAACATCTTCTTGTATCTACTGTTTACACTTAGCCTACTTACCCCAACCAACCTTCAAAAGTGTTTTGAAGCCTGCACTTAGTTCTTATCGCAATTACCGGGTCAACGTTTGGTTTACGGGCCGCTGTCGTTTGAACGAGCTGACGACAAAAAGCAGACAAGTTTGAAAGAGCAGACGACAGTTCGAACGCATGCGCAATGAAGTGCGGGCAAGAAGCACCGCGTCCCGCGTCAACAAACCATTGGAATGTCACGTTGTCGGCGTCTGTGTGAGTCTGCATACTCTTTTTCGCGTTGGAATTGTCGATTCTACGTCCTCATAGCAATGTCTTACCACTTTAATCGCCTCAGCGAATTTATCAAGGCTCGTTACGCCGCTAAACTTTGCGTAAATAATTTGACGTGCGGCGATTCATTCGCATGAACGCCGCAGAATGGACGCCAAAACCATGATGAGATTCTTCTAGCTATTTTTGGTCGCGACGTCGCTTGTGTTGCAAAAGTGTAGAAGGTAGCGGCGATGATCGACGTCGATACTGAAAATCGGAAGCGGGAACAGACCAAGCGTAACGAGTCGGTGATGGCCACTGGTACCAATGATCAACATCTTGTATCTACTGTTTGCACCGAGCCTACTTAAGTCTTTTGAGGCCTGCAATTACTTCTTATTGCAATCACCGGGTCAAAGTTTGGTCTACGGGCCGCTTTTGTTTGAACGAGCAGACGACAAAAAGCAGACAAGTTTGAAAGAGCAGACGAAAGTTCGAACGATCAGGCGGCCGTGTGAATTTGAAGACGCACTGAACCCGTGGGTGGTCCGGACAACTTGGCGGTTTTCTCTCGTTCATGTTGAAACAAAACAAATACATCTGGCGACCACAAAGTGTTGCCCGCACAAGCAATCGTAGTTCGACAGCGTCTGGTTTGCCCTTTTCACGGCTACTATCCACGTTCTCGGACGAACGGAGGGGGCAGAAACACATGAAAACTGATCTTCAAACCTTTCCAGACTCTCTTGGTACAGCCCCCGTCGCAGCATTTTGACGAGAAGGCAGGTTTTTTGTCTGGTTTCTTTCAAAAGAACACAGGAATGCATGTCTCGCACGGCGACTTCTGCCCACCGCCCCAGACCGGAAGTGCGCCCGACGCGCCACCACCGCGGCGTGACGTAGGAGAGTTGAGTTCGTGTATAGCTTGGTGGACTTTTGAAAAGAGAAAGGAGCGTACCCTGACCTCCTAGATCTAGGAGGTGTTGCCCTGATGTCCCCCCTTTCCCTTTGTCCCTGCTACGACTTCATTTTTCGGAGTCGATTCCGCGCGAGTGACGAATGCGATCCCTCTCGGCCGCAGGTGCCACAACTGTCCGGAGCCGTTCAGCAGGCGGAGCTACGACGACGGACGATGCAGCTGCGACTGCTTCGAAAAGCAGAAGCCCTGCCTCAAGATCAAGCGAGGACGGGACGCCCTGGGAGACCTCCAGAGAAGGTGCGCAAGCCACGCAGCCTTCGAACGGAGCTTTGCTTCGTCTTTGGCGCGGACACAGAGAAAGACTATTAGCACGAGCCTCTGGCACTGTCCAGTCGGTGACAGGTGAAGCAGGCAATAGAAGCTCCGCCTCAAGCGCGAGCTTTCTAGTCGTCTTTTCAGCGCTTATCGCCCAGGCTGAAGGTGTCGAGTCACGGGTTCCTGAACGCATGAGCTGTGTCTGCTTTGTCCAAGAAGATAGCTATTGCGCATGCTCCAAACGCGTTCCACAGTCCAGTAGACAAAAATGGCAGCGCCCCGAAGGCTAGTACAGTCAAACCTCGATGTAACGAACTTCTATATAACGAAACCCTCGATGTAATGAAGTGCATAACTTTTTCTAACCGCAAGTGTATGCACGCGATGTATTTTTGACCTCTACGTAACGAAGTCCCAATTGCCGAAATTTCGATGTAACGAAGTTTCATGGACAGTTTGTCACTAAACTTTTGGGTCCCAAAGGAGATTTTGGGAAGCACATGCGCTGAAATGGGCCCCCGATAAAGCTCAAAGGGTGGAAACGGGCCGAACCTGGCAAGTGTGGTGTACGCTACAGGACCATGACCTTATAATGCGATGGTCCACACTCGTAGAAGAAGCTTCTAAGGCAAAGAGATCACGCGCGGTACAAAAAACACCCTTCATAATAAACACAAAAAAAATCAAAATTATAGGTTAAATGTTTAGACCGCGAGCTGTAGTTATCCCTTGGAGGCCACAACTGGTTAGCCAATGCGATGCGACTGCTAACCTCTGGTCTTTAACGAACACCCTGTTTCAGTAATCACACGACCCCGCAAATCTTGACAGTTCTGTACGAGAAATCAGAGAGTAAAAGGCAGCACAATCGAGCGATCACTAATTCCCTGTACAGTTGTATTCGAGTGTGATTACTTTGCGCCGAAATGTACTTCCCGATGATCGATGGTGACCACTGACACCGGTACGCGAAAACAAACACATTGGGTATGCTTCGTATCACCTTAAGATGAACCGCGGCGGACGGTGCAATTCTATCTCAGCCAATCCAGCGTTGTGAGTATATCACGTGACCCTACACTCCGCGCGTCGTTGCACTCTTGCTGAAGGTCACATGACATTCACTTGGCAGTGGAATGGCTTCGATGTCTCGATAGCGCCCTCTGCGGTCCATTTAATGTGAGACGAACTGCGGACGAAAGAAAAGCCCGTAGACAGGGTCCGGCCTCTACATTATACAGCGAAACCCCAGATGCATGTAATGGCCCGCAACAATGTAAATGGCACGGCGGTATTATTAAGCTCGCGGCTCCGCGGCTTCGTTTTCGGTTCCCTGCGCAAAGCGGCACGAAATCATCTTCGGCGCCACCGACGATGAGCGTCAAGGTCAGGAAAAAAGCGCCGTTTGCGAGGGCTTCGAAAGATTAACCTCGCTGCGGTGCCATTAAGGTAAAACACGACTCCTAAAATTCCTGAAATGACGGGTTACCTATATATCTGTCTGCTTCAAGGCCTGCCACACACCTGACGCCAACAACTAGCTGAAGGATGTGTAAACCAGACAGCGTATGCTGTATCGGAGTGTTTGCGTGAGGTCTTGGCGTCTATTAACGAGTATTGGTGCGAGAAGAACATAACGAAGCCGTAACTGATGGCCATTTATATCCAGACTCAAGGACGTTAGTACGGTCCCACAGACCGTTGGTGGAGGAGCATATGGGCGCTAATAAACGTTGGAGTTGGACCCTAGCTAAATGCTCGGAGACTAATACTCAGACTATTAGAACCTCGGCTGGCGTTCCGACGGGCAGAAGAGTAACAATAACGGTCGTATGACCGGAACTATACGCGACTCCTTCATGGAAACTTAGAATCGATCGTTTGGACGTTTTGTTACTGCACAAAAATGACCGAGGGTGACTTGTATAGGGACGACGACTCCCTTATTACGCAGCAAAGCGCAGCAATATCTAAATCCAACGCCGATGTCTCGTTAGTTTCTCAGGTGAGCAGTCAAGTAAACATTCCTCGGCTCTAACGGGATAGGTTATCTAACTTTAAATATGCTCGGCAGCCCTGGGCGGAGCCAGACAAGTAACCCGCCATTTCGCGGCATGTTCATTTACGTGGTACTCAACACTCCCATTGCATTATTCACGTTAGCAATATTTTTCTTATTTGTCCATTGATGCAATCCTTTGCATATGCCCTATGTATATAAATTAGGGCTGGGCGTCGAATAAAGATTTTAACCCGATTAATCGCCACCCTTCAATCAATTTCTTGATCGATTAACCGGTTTCATTCATTCCCATGCGTGCAGTATTAAAAAGTTCAAATTAGAATTTTTGGCCTTCGCTGTATGTGATAAACGACGCAATGTACAAATTTCAGACTTTAGATCGACCTTGAAGTGCAATTGAGAACAGTCAAAGGACACCCACACTCACAAAGTTTTACCTCAGCCGCAAAAGCAAAGAGGTTCGTTGATATACTCCGGAAATTACGAACTGCTTTGATTGTTCACAACAGTCTCTGCTGCGCTAAACGGACACTCACATGGCGTTGAAGTGGCTGGGACATGTATAACCTTCTCCACTTGTTTGGAGTAACAAATCTTGTCCCTACAACTTTCTTTAGGTCAAAAGTTCACCTAAAGTTTATCTTCATGCAGCTGTACTCGTCCACGTCTGCGTGGTGAAAGCGTTGAATTTTTAACTTTTCTTTTTTTAATCATATTTTTACCGATTAAACGGTTAAAAGATTAATCGCAATTAAATCATTCATCGATTAATCGGCAGGTTAATCGATTACGTGCCCAACCCTAATCATCATCATCATCATCATTTATTATCCTTGAAGGCCCTTACGGGCATTACACAAGGAGTGGTACATTTGTTGTTTTTTTCTTTATCGAACACTTCAGCACACAATTTTAACACAATAGAAGAGGGAACTAGTCGGTTAAAGCAGAAATGAAAGTGGTTACAGAGGCGGCAAATTTATGTGTGTCAGTTATGGTAACAATGTCATTTGGTAGTATGTTCCAATCGTTTATTGCCAAAGGTAAAGTTGAATTACTGTATGTAGTAGTTGACGAAAAAATGGGCCGCAACTTGCAGGAGTGGTCAAAGCGGGGGAAAATCTGCCACGGGGGTAAAAGCAGTGATTCACGAAGAGGCATGTTATGGTGAAAGATTCGGTGAAGGAGAGAGAGACGGGACACTCGGCGCCTCAATGAAAGCGTGTGAAGGTTAGCTGCTTCGCGCAATCCAGATATGCTCGTGAATGGTGAGTAATCAGAAAAAATAAAACGTAGAGCCCTGTTTTGGATGGATTCAAGTTTGTTAGATAGGTAAGATTGCCAAGGGCACCACACAGAAGAAGCGAATTCAAGCTTAGACCGAACTAAAGTTGAGTATGCTAGTTGTTTTATCTCTGGTGTTGCGGGTTTCAGGTTTCGGCGCAAAAAACCGAGGGTACGGTTTGCGTTTGCTACTATATTACTGATGTGAGACGTCCATGAAAGGTCAGATGTTAAATGAATACCGAGATATTTATATGAACTGCAAACGGTGATGGGGGACGCGTCAAAATGGTAAGAAAAGGATTGAAGAGCACGACGAGAAAACGAAAGCGATTTACATTTGTCGAAATTGAGAGTCATCTGCCATTTATTGCACCATTGAATAACTTGTGAAATTTCTGTTTGCAAGGTATGGTGATCGTCGAGCGAGAGAATGGGCCTGTAAATTACGCAGTCGTCTGCAAATAACCGAACTGATGACGATATGTGCTCATGAATATCATTGATGTAGATTAAAAAGAGTAAGGGCCCAGTACACTACCCTGAGGGACGCCTGAGGTTACCGGGCACGAGGGGGATTTAGAGTTATTAAAGGTGGTGTACTGGGTGCGGTTAGTCAAGAATTCGGATATCCAATTTACGATAGCGGGATGGATCTTAAATTCGTTAAGTTTTATTTTAAGACGTTGATGAGGGACCCTATCAAACGCTTTAGAAAAGTCGAGAAAAATGGCGTCAGTCTGAATGTTGCTATTAAAACCTGCGTGAATGTCATGAAGAAACGCCGTTAGTTGGGTTTCGCAAGAGTACGCTTTCCGAAAACCATGTTGGTGATTAAAAAGGAGGTTGTTATCTTCTAAATAATTGATTATGTTGGAGTAAAGTACGTGTTCCATGAGCTTAGATGATACGCTAGTTAGGGAGATGGGCCGATAGTTTGTAATTAGGTGGCGGTCACCAGATTTGAACACAGGGGTTATGTTTCCAGTTTTCCAATCCCTCGGAATTTCAGAAAGTTTAATTGACTGGGAAAATATGTCACAAAGAAAAGCTGCGGAAGTGTGTTTCGTGTTTATTAGAACCTTCGAATTGATTTGGTCATCCCCTGAGCTGGAAGACAGCTTCAAGTTCTCAATTGCTTTCAGGACACCGGCATAGTGAAAGGTGAGTGGGCCCCATAGGAGTGTGCAATGACTGGCGTGGGACAGGAATATTAAGCAGGTTTTCTTCTGTAAAGACAGAACTAAATAAGTTATTAAGTGAAAGAGCACTTTTGGTGATCGGAAAGATTATGCCCGCTGTTGTCAGTGAATATCAAGGGGAGACGACGATGAGAAGGATTAATAATCTTCCAAAATTTATTGTTGTTAACCAAAATGTTGGAGAGGTCCCGAGTATAGAATTTAGTTTTCGCTTCATTTATAGCTGTTTTGTATCTGTTGCTCAATCATGGTATTTGTTCCAGGCTTCCAGTGTGTCGGAACACTTAGCCTGTCTATAAAGCCTTTCTTTTTGTTGGAGTGTTTATGAATGGTTTTGTTATACCACGGATTGTTGTTATCAGAGGATGACACGAGTGAGTGGTATGAAAGACTCAATAAGTTGAATTAGTTTATCTTTGTACAGCGTCCAGTTAGCGTTGACAGATCTTTCCTCAAAATCGTGAGAGAACGTGTCGTAGAAGTGTTCGAGTTGCGAATTGATAGAGCTATAGTCGGCACTCGCGTAATTCCGAGATGAATTTATTATAGCGTGATTTACAGCGAGGAGCGGTAAGGGAGAGTGTTAATTCGATAACAAGATGGTCACTAATGCCGGGTAAGTATGTAACATTACATGATAAGGTCTGGCTCTTGCGTTAGGCACAAGTCCAGCACATTGCTGCCGATTTTTTGTAGTTCTGGTTGGTTGAGTGATCACGTTGGAAAAATTAAAGTCAAGGCAGAGGTCAACGCCGAGGAATGATAAAACTATTGCTAACTGACAATCTACATAAGAATGCAAAAAGAATTTTAACAGGGTTACGCAAAAGATGAAGCCGGAGATTAAGAATGGTGATTCTGGTGATGAAAATGTTCAGTCATGGCGAAAAATCCCCGTTACGATGTGGCTTCTCGTTGTTTCTGGTAAGATTTTTTCGCGTACTTGGAGCGCGTCGCGGTCCCGTTGCTATCATAACCGCATGTGATTTTTTGCCGGTATCAGCAGGGCCTGCTGGAAGCAGGCCGCGAACTAGGCTTTAGGGTAAATAAATAAAAATAAACAAAAACAAACAAATAAATAAATATCAGTAGCCGTATGACTGCGGGTACTTCGGATATAAGGAGTTCACCTTCTAGTGGGCCTCTGACATTTTCGACAGATCCAAAGGTCAGTGCAGCGAAAACGTTTTCGAGGCATCTCTCACGTGAAAACAGGTTATACGGTTGCTCAGTTTTCGCGTTGCACATAAACAGACCATCCCTTCTTCTACTAACGCCAGCTGCGATCTTGACCCAGAGGTCTCCCAGTGGATCCGCAGAAAATGCACAACGACAGGTGGAAACGCACGCGATTTGAAGACAGCGTAACTGCCCGACACATGCACCACCAAAGGTCGGTCACGTCGCGCAACCTTTGGAAACCCAGACTGCCGTTGCGCAAATTCCTGTTTCGTCGTCCACGTGTCGAGCCGCTTTAATGAGACCCGGAAAACGCCTCTTCCTGCAAACATATATCTCCAGTCTGTCCTCCTTCCCCTTCCGCCTTTCCTCATATCTTCTGCTCTTCCACTTCACTCTTCCTTGCTCTCTCTCTAGCCATAACTGGCCGACTCCCATCCGCGTCGCCATACAGTTCAGGTTCTTTTTTTTTTTTGTAGTTATTCTTTATTTTACCGAATGTCAGTTCGTTTTTAATCTAGTTACTATAAAGTTAAAATAACGATAATTATAGTAATTTTGTGTGTCCTTGGTCTCCTAGCTATCCTCCGTCTAAAGTTAAATCCGACCCAAGCCAATGTTACGAGCCGATCGAGCCAATCAAAGAGGCGCCAAATATGCATCGTCACGTCTCGCTCCTCGTTTTGTGAGTCTACTACCGCTTAAACCACTCGCGCATAAAAAAGAAACCCAGGATCACGTTGCATTTACTGTGCGCTGCTTGTTCAGCCAATCATAGGAAACGCACAAAAACAACAGGCGTCGTCATGACGATGCACTATTTGCTCTGCTTGATTCGCTCCTTCGTAACGTACCTTTGGCTGCGGTCGGACTTTAATGTGAAACGGAGTGTAGATATTCTCGCGGCAGTACAATAAAAGCATATAATTATGCAGGGTGTGCAGCAATACGC
>JAZHYW010047141.1:0-12965 GCA_037355805.1 Ixodes ricinus
AAATGACGCCATCATTTTATTTTCTATTTTTCTGCTTGTTGTTTATAGAGTATCGACTCCGAAGGTAAAATCCCACACTTTCCTCCGCGGATCGTGCATCACGTGAGATATTCGTCATCCCTTGTTGGTGCCTCACGGCGCCGTCTTGCTCCGCGGCGGATGAGCAGAGGCTTTGATGTTTTAGCAGGAAATCTCCGAGGACGGGCGGCGGACTAGTTTTCATATAGCTGCTTTTAGAGATACTCTTGTGTCTCGTCTGGCCACGAGGGCCACCGCGTTTTTATGTGCTTTCGGAATCGCTAGCTTTATTACTGTTATAGTAGCGCGTTGGTAGAATGTCAAAGATAAATGACGACGTTGATAGGCGCACGTGGGCCACTACTTCAGCGAAGACGTCATGGGCACCCGAAAGAGTCTTTGGTAGTCCACGCATTCGCTTTGTAGCAGCTCTTCGTACAACTGGTTCTGTGTGCCAAGTTATTTCCTTTCCGTCCAACCTCCTATCACCTAAAATCTTTTTTAATAGACAGAATGTCCTCGTCGTCCGTTTCTAGCCTCGCTGCTGCGGTGACGCATACCGCGCCTCCATTTTCCTACAACCGGCTATGAAGCGCGAAATCTCTCCAGCGTACTCCGAGTACTGTTGTCGAGAATGTGACCGCTAAAGTCGGATGTTAACAATAAAATCCCTCACGGCTCCCCGCCATCTATGTGGATGTTAGAGTCGAGGACGGAGTTTCCCGGGTTGTTCACGTCACGACATCTATCCGCGAAGTTCTCCTTCATGTGGATACTCCTTCAGCTGTTTACGACAGTATGAATTAGTATGAATCATGTTAGTGCAGAGTAGTCTTTCTGTACTTTGGAATTTTGAATTCAAAAACCGTTATGTAGTCCTGTAGACGTTCACTGGGATATTTTGAAAACACATAAACCAGCTTTGTCATCCCATGAAACAATTTGGGCTGACTACAGTATGCAACAAGCAGTAAAACAAAAACCTTTGTGGGTGCATACTACATAAAAACCATTTTTGATGTATATTTCATAGCATAAATCCCTGTTTATTAGCCATACGCCATTTTTATCTAAATATTTTTTTTGTTGAAACAAATCAGGAACGTAACTTCAGAGAAAAACGGAGAGACAGTTTGTGTTTGTATTTCACTTTTTTTTTTTTTGCATTTTATTGAATGACGTTTCTGACTGCAGATTCATCTTCGACACGGCAGTAAAATGCTGGATGTTGCCCTAGACAACTTCGGGGGCCGTTCCTCTACCCCTGACCGCTTCGTGAGACTGGTCGGCCGATCACTTTGGAAGCTTGCAGCTCTTTTCGACTGGAGCATGTACTGACAGGCTTGCAGTAGCCTCCTGAATGAGGGGCAGTGAGGAAGACACCCCTCAAAGCAGAAAAGATAGATTTTATGACAGGTGGGTAATTTTTCCATTTAAAGGATTGGCTTTATTCCAGATTTATTGATGAAAATGTGCGAGGAACTGAGAGCCCAAGGTTCAGCTTTTCCAGTTCCAGCCTCTGATTTGAACCACAAGGAAAGTAACCTGACAATTCTCTGGCATGCAATCGCCTATGACCGTTACACAAAGAAGGGCGCCGCAGGGTTAAAAAAGAGAAAGATGGCGGCCAAGAGGAAAATGAGGAGGGAACCAAGAAATATGAACCAACAAGAAAGCAAAGAATGTGCTGATACCAAAAAGAATAAGTAACAACGTTTATGGGGGAATATTGTTTATGAATAAACAGGAAGGACGTCAGCGCACAGAGTCGCGAAAATAAGTCTTCTGACATTTATTTGGTATGAACTGTGAAGGATAATCTGCATATCTGCCTTTTTAATGACGCCTTAAAGGGATACTGAAGGGAAATTTGTACGCGAAAGAAAGGCAGGGTGAGCGTTGTAACGGGAGGGTATCTCGAACGGATGGCTGTAACGATTGAGCTAAGCTGGCAGGCTGTCTGAGGTTACCTTACTGAACTCCTTGGCCTTGTCCTTCTCTCCCAGGCTAGCTTTGAAGGAAGCCCCGTAATGTGACGTCAGGCCGGTATGACATCAGCCAGCGTGCCACCTTCTCTCATTGGTATTTTTCTTTAATGGATCTTTCTGTTTGAGACAATGTTGTAAAATTGATGTCTTGGTGGTTCTAGCTTCCCGTAAAATCCCCTACTTCCTTTTTGCGAAGCAAAGATTTTGGTTCCAGTGCCCCTTTAATATTTTAATATGTTGCTGAGGCATAGGTTATGTGATATATGTACTATTTTTTCTGACCTGGGGGACATAAATAAGTAATTTTATTCGGCTCATGTTTTAGTAATCTATGCAACATCCCAGTCGCAAATTGCTACTTTGAATTTTTTATTTATTTTCAAAATATCCTGAGGGTTGGCTTGGGTGGTCTCTTAGTTTGTGCCACTCTTAGATGTAGTATATAAACTTTTCTTTGATAGATTTCAATGCACATCTTTTATTTGTGCTACTCTAGTGTTTTCTAAATATTGTATATTGTCCTGAAATCCTTATGCAAACACTTTATTTTCTTTTTTGTAATAACTTAAAGAAACCTATTTTTTATTAAAGTGTGCGAAGGTTTTATTAATAAATAAATTGTAAAACTTTATGCTTGCCTGCTATCATCAGTTGTATGCATACACAAAATAACTTGACCCAATTTTTTTAAATGTTGGACATTTCTTTAAAAGCAAACTGAAAGCCACACCACAGTTTTGGAATGTAAACAAATAGTTCCATGCCAGTTATTTTCAAAAATATGCATGGGCATTTATTGTACACATTTTACAAATTTGGTGATAACACCATGTTTGTAATTTTGTTGATGTAGTGTATTTAAAATAAGAACATATAAATACACTTTCATATAGTTTGATTGTAGTGTGATTTTTGGTTGTTTTCTTACAAAACTTTTCCAGCCTTCATAACCCTTCTCGTGTAGTTGTCGGGAGGGTGGTGCGGCTTTGTGTCAACCAGATCCACATAACTTCTGAACTGGCTAAGCTCGGTGTGATTTACGGACTGATCAGGTCCGCCTTTGCAATACGAACTGGTTAGGTCCGGCTTGGTTTAGGACTGGTTAAGGGTGGCATGGTCTACGGATTGTACCGGTCTGCACTACGATCCGGCTTGTAGACAATCAGATTGTTTTTCGTTCCTTTTCACGCCTTCATGTTCCGCACTGTTTCCAGACTCATTTCAAGCGGCCTTTTTTGGTCGGGGTGCAGTCGTTCAGAAGTGGGAACCAAATCGTAGTGAAGCATAAAAACATCGAAGGAGCGGATGCACAAATTACATGGTGCTGGGTGACCGTCTTGCCCATTCAGTGCATAAAAAATATTTATTAAATTTTCCTAAAAATCCATGCCCTGATAACACAAACATAGGAAAGCCGAACTCGGGTAGCCTTTCGTATTTCAAAATAACGAATACTCTACGCCGTCCTTCTAGCGAGGAACGCGATCGCGGAAAAGATATTGTCTCGTTGGAATGTGGAGCTGCAGATGGTCAGTCTTTATACAAACAATACCCCTGCGTGAAGATGGCGGAGCTGCTAATATGCTACTAAGGCGGAGCGTTGTTTTACTGGTACGCGCAAAAAAAAAGTATGTCTAAATTGCTGGTGTCTTCCGCTTTCTCGACAAAATGCGTTACCACCTAGCGCAAGTGTTCGTTGTCTTCGGAGAAGTTATTTGTTTTCCCGGGAGTTGGCGGTTTTGAATGCAGCCACCACACCTTTTCTTGATCGCTGCGTACCTTCCGCATACAGTTACTTCCGAGGGCCCAGTGTTTCCTCCCGGGTGTCGGCGGTTTTGTGCAAGCCGCAACATCGATGCCCTTAGTATTTTCGTGATCGCCTACGTTGTGCGCACTACAGAAACATACCAACGTGATCACGCTCCGGAGCCATTGTAATAGGAGTGTGCGTTAACATCAAAGCATCGATAAACGCGTGCGGAAAAGTCGTTTCCCCTTTCTTTAGAGGGAAAGGGCCCGTAACGAGGAAGCGCAGGGAGCATAAAAGCACGATGGGAACCGCGCTGTGGCCTGACAAAACAAGTCCAGTCCAATCCGGTCCAAATCAGTTTAATCCGAACAAAAGACTGCAACATGAACCACAGTGATACATCCTAACACGATGATAAGAAGTGGAAGCAATAGTGGGCCACAAAACGACAGTACGTTTACGTAGTAACGCGGAACAGCAGGGCGACCAGACTGCAGTTGCACTGCACATCAATATTACTGAGTAGAAAGAGGCGCTTAGAGTTCCCGACAACCCTAAAGTACACTCTTAATCTGGTTCCACTTATGCTTCCAGCTATAAGCGGAACTTTTTTGCAAAAATCTTCCATTTACGCGTAGCAGAACGGTGCTCCAGATATCGTGTTTATCTAATATATATAAAAAAACTTGGTTCCCGATAAATATCCCAGGTGGTATGCAGAGCCAGGTTCCACATAGTGACAACTGGAAAGCTGTTCCGCATACTTTTGATAGGATGTTAGGTGAGACTGTTTTCCACGTATTGGAATCCGAAGCATTATTACAGGTAAACCAGTGTCTAGCTGACACTCGAGCATTGTTCCAGGTATTTAGAACATAATTATAGACCATTCTTTAATGTCGTTATAGACGTCAAATAAACAGCAAATAGCCTGTATGATAAACACTAATACAACACCCCACAGTCTGTGCTGCTGTGGCATTCACTTAGATTATACTCCCGACCAGTAAATCATGCTTGCACTATACATCAAAGTAAAGCGACTGGAACCATAGTGTTGCCCTACGTCATCTTGCCAAATTTGGAACAACACGACAATCAAATTTATCAAGAATAGCAGGCCCAAAAAAGGTGCCATCAATTTAAAAGTTGTACCCGAACGAAAAATCCATCAATGTAGCCCTGTCTGGCAGTCAATGTTTTCTAGTGGACACCTGACTGTGCCTGATTGTACGTCAAGCACGTCTGATTGGCCAACAAGTTACTCTGACCGATAGTCAAACTCCAGTCAGACTCCGCTTGTCGGCTTTCTGATGGTTTCCTGGTGGCAGTCGGCCGCCGCGAAATGCCATCAAGATTTTTTGGTGGCGATTCAGATTGTACATCGATTGTCTCTGACTGTACGTCAGAAAGCTTTGACGTGCAGACAGACGTACGCTCAGAGGACGTAAAGTTCATTCGAATACGACTATTTCGTCAAATCTATGAATACGAAAAATATTCTATGCACGAGAAAACGATTTCGGAACGTGAGCCCATAAAACCGCTGATGTTAGAGATATGACAAGCAGGGCACCCGACCACCCTGATCAGAAGCCCGCCGAAACGCCTAACATGCCGAGCACGCCAAACGCGCCACTATCCACTTTCGCCACTTTCGCTTCGCCCATAGAAGCTTCGCCGAGCTTCCATGAACGATCGCTCTCAACTCGTTTTGTTTGCGCGCTTGTGCCCCCTGTCGATCCAGCCCGGGCTCTACAATGTCTTATGTTTTAGTAGAATTTCTCCTCGACAAGACCCAGTCTGTCGTGAGTTCCGACTATGTAAGGAACTTTAGCGGTGTAGTTGAAGACGACAAGGTGTACCAGTTCTCTGGGCCGGAGACGCGCGAACAAAAGGAGGGTTTTACGACGCGAAAGTACTCTACATGGCAGGTGAGTAGAACAGAAGTACGGCGATTGATGTACGAGTGCTTTGCATAAAATGCCGAAGGCTTACCTGCATATGCAGCCGAAGGATTCTTTAGAGCGATGCACTCATTGTCGGAACCTCGCGCTGCAATACTGAAATGCTCTTGACTCGGTCCGAGAGGTTAAGGCTAGAAAGTTTATACCTTTTTATCTGGTGTGTTTTATTGGCCTTACCGCTGGTCGCAGCTCAATATTATTGTTTCACGAAGAGTGCAAACAAAAAGCATCCGCGAGCGTAGTTCAGATATGTCTGCTGTTCGCTTTCGTCCTTGGAAGCCAGGGCTGTCTGTCGTAGAAGGCATGCTTTCTCTGTAGCTTCAACGGAGTCGCATACGTTTTGTAATTAAAGTGTATACGGTCGTACCAAAAGGTTCAGACATCGAGGGCGTTTCTCTAAAACATGCTTTGGGTGCATGTGGGCCCGTTTGTTAACGAATGTCCCCGTACGAAAATGTCAGATCGTAGCAGTTCCTGTACGAATCCGCGCGGTTTTAAACTTGTGGACAGTTCCGATCCGCGTGATTCTGTGTGAACCAGTCGGATCCAGTGAGACGCAACGCACTGGAATCGCATGGTGATGGGTGGATCCGATCCGCTCCCCTTGTTCCAGTAGAGTCTGCTCCCAGCAAGTGGGCACGGACATGGGTGACTGGAAGAGGGGAGGGAGGGGTTGGGGGGGGGGGGGTCCGTGGTCGGCGTGGAACTTCCGCAGTCTCTCGCAGGCAGACTTTACCGTACAGATTACAAGTCATCAAATTATTTGTATCGATTACTTTTTGAGTAATTTTGTAATCAGTTGATTACTTTCATTAGGCAGTAATCACAAGAGTAATCTGATTACCTTTTGAAGTAATATAAATTACTTCTAACCGTTACTATTCTTCCACGTGACCCTCCCCCCCCCCCCCCGCACACACCTTTTTTTTTTTTCTAAATGACAAAAATAAAATTTGCTTCTTTTTCGAACAGAAAAACAAAGATTTTTGCCGATCTGTAGTAAGCGACGTCAACCCGTTTGTATGTATAGTTTCTGACTTTCTGTAAAATGTCCGATTTTTTTTTTCGGGCTGGGACTGGGTTGGGAAGCCCGAGGAAAGCCCCAGTGCGTGGCAAAAGCCATTCAGGGCGAAGTTTGAGGGAGCGGAATGTAGCTTTGTCAGTCCTTCATTCAAACTAGCTCCCTCAAAAAAAAAAAATCCTGCTTACGGTACTTACTCGCAGCCCATAGGAAAACCAGAACCGAAGAATGTCTAATACGGATGCAAAATATAACAAAGCAAGTTAAAATACACGTCAAGATCTCGTATTTCCCTACGTGGTCTTTGCAACAAAGGTTTCCAGGTTGGAAGTAGTTCATTGTTATGAGCGCTAAAGATGTAAGTCTTCACACAAGAAAATAATCGGAAAAGGAACGGTTACTTCTGAAAGTAATGTCCAATTACTTTTGCTGCCGAGTAATCAAGTAATCTAATGGAATACTTTTTAGCCAAGAGTAATAGTAATTGTAATCGATTACTTTTTTAGTAACGTGTACAAGACTGCTCGCAGGTCACGTGTTAGGGACAGGCGCATCCGCTACGCAGGCGCTGCGGGCGGGCGTTCTCCGCACGCGCCTGTCTTTGTTTCAGTCGGCGGCAGCGCTGGCAGCGATCTGAGAGTTTAGTTTTTCTTCGCCTCGTCGGACTGTCGGTCGGCGCTCGCTCGGCGCCGACGTTCGCGCTGCGGGCGCACGGATAGTGACGCGTCCATCGTTGCCCTGGGTGGATACCTACTGACCTCGGGTTTCAATCTTTATATAGTGTGAAGCTGCCGACCCATGGCATTTCGGCTCGGCATCTGGATGCGCTTGGCGCTGGTGTGTTTGGTGACGATGCTCGGACAACTCGGATACCGCTTGCCCGCCGGAACTTCACGATGCACTCAACACTGGATACTGTGCTTCTCCGTGCTGTATGTGTGTTCTGTGCACCGTGTTTGGTGACGAAACGCGCCTTGCATTGCCTGTTGCAGTGGGCGGCAGCGCTTCGAGAGCTTAGGTTCTGCGTTTCCGTCGGTCTGCCGGCCGGCGCTCACCCGGCGGCGACGTTCTCGCTGCGGGAGCACGGATACTGACGCGCCTATCGTTGCCCTGGATGGATACCCACTGACCTCGGCTTTGAATCAATCTTTATATAGTGTAAAGCTGCCGACCCATTGCAGTTTGGCTCGGCATCTGGATGCGCTGTTGTCCAATACTTGGACAACTCGCATACCATTGCCCGCTTCCCGATGCACTCAGCACTTAATACTGTGCTTGTGCGTGCTGTATGTGCGTTCCGTGCACCGTGTTTGGTGACGATGCCTGGACGACCAGTGTGCGCCGCCGAAATTACCACTGCGCTGACCACTGGACTCTACAAAAAATGTTCGTGCTATGCCCTTAGCCGTTACAACCGAGAGATCGTCGCAATTTCAGACCCAGTCCGCCTGGGTCTGAAATCGCAACGATCTCTCGGTTGTAACGGCTAAAGGCATAGCACCAAATTCTTTTGTAGAGTCCAGTGGTGAGCGCAGCAGGAATTCCGGCGGTGCACCACCTGGGTCTAAAATTGGGGTTGGAAATGCGCGGTTTCAGGGTGGATACGAACTGGCGCCCCAACTTTGGGTCTAGGCGGAACCGGCATTTTTCATTCCGGCCTGTATCTGACACTTTCGTACGGTCCCTTTTACATGAAAAATGCAAATTTGGAAGGTACATTCCATGAAAGACTACCACATACGTAATTTGGGACATTAGATCAGTGGCAGTCAGACGTCATCTGATGGACCATCAGGGCACGTTCCACCAGGGCTGCTGACTGGCAGTCAGTGTCCCAAATTACGTATCTTGATGGAATTTTCAATAGGGTAGTATTCAGTTGCTGTTCCATTCTTGTTGTGTAAACAATACTAATCAAGGGGAAATAAAACCACTCCACTATGTGACCGACTCACTGTGTCCCACGATTTCTCGGCTAGTACACTAAGAAAAGTGAATGCCGCATCACAACAAACTCAGGCGTTGCACAACTCTCAATATAGATCTTTGTTCTACACGATGTATATAATGGCATTCTAAAATGATCTACAAATATGAGGCTCTAGCTGAAATAGGAAATGAGAATGTCAGATCCTTTGGAATAACACATCTAATTGTAGTAAACAGACAGGCCGATAGGCGAAGGGCACCAAAGGCTAACAGTTCCGGTTACAAACGTTCATTCGTTGATTTATACAAACTCTGCAAAGAACGTCAGCTAAAGAAAGTCTGGCGCAAAAAAACAAACCAAATCTTTGATGATTAGGCTAGGAAGACAAGTTGGTGCAGAATAATACACAATTTATTGGTAGTTAAACTGCGAACATATAATAAAACACAGAAACTTATCAAGCCCTTCTAGACTGTCTTCTAGATGATGTACAAAATGACTAGTTGGCACCATGCCAAATGCGAACATAAATCAGGTACATTGGCTGTGAAATACAGTATTACTCCATAATTGCCACAGAGTTTATAAACAGAACCTGTCCGTCTACATTTCCCCACACCATTCAGATTTCCAATTGCCAAATAATGCAAAAACGGTATGTACTCTAACACAACAGAGACAAAGTGTTTAGGACTTGCTTTCTTGACCCCGTTAGTCGCTAGTGTTTCCCCATAGAGTATCTGTAGGAAAGTAGACGAACGAGCTTTGTTTCATAAAAAGTGTAGCTATTACCCGAGCGACTATGGCACTGCACAGTGAGGTGAAGATGTAGTACGCAGCAATCTATAACTAGAAGTCACAAAATCTGGTGGTTTTCGCGCTGAGGTTCCATTCAACTCAATAATTTTATGCTTAACTAATTAACTTAGCGAAGTTAAGAAAAACACTGTCAACTGTTGAGGAAATGCCAATGTATGTTTCCTTAGGCCCATCACAGGTATAACTAAAATGTTCACCAGAGTAACCACCCAGAAACGTGAAAAATATATTATTGTCATTCGTGTTTAGTTGGACAAACTTTGGGGCTGAAAATGTTTTTCTTGTCTGAAGGTCAATCTATAAATACAGACATAAAGATAATGGTCAAGAGTGTTGTAGACCTCAAAAGAGAGTGGTATCAACAAAAACCTGCGCAAAATGCCTCTTGGACGCATCATATTTATCCCAAGATGAGTACCGCTCCAAATGAGCAAATCCTTCCCCGTATACTTTCGTGTAACTCGCATTAAAAGTCCATCATTGCAATTTATAGTGGTCAATAAAAATGTTCGGGCTCGGAGCTGGGATCGGTGCCGTTGCTATAAACAAGTGAATGTGATGCTCAGCGTCTCAGCACTGAGCAATTTCTGAATCCAAGTATTATTACTTTCTCATTATGTTGCAGGTTTATTTTGTGAACCTGCAATTCGGATGAATAGGAAAGCAAAACACTTTCGCCTGTTTTTGTTTGGTTTCTTACTCTTACACATGATTCAACTCTACCGAGGTTTCTGCAATATGTGTGCTGGTTATGTTCATAAGAGTTTGACCTATTTTTGAGTAAAGATGGTTAGTGCGTTTTATGGTAAAAAGAAAAAATCCAGGATCTTACAAGTGTAGTGCATACAATCATTACTGACCACATATTGCGGCAAGGTTCTGCGCACATATGATGAAATAACTTTAAAAGAAAAGGCACTGCAGATCGTACTAATTCATCCATCTCATGCCTCAGTTTTACAAAAAAAAGATGCTTGTTCAGAACCCCAAAACATTAATTCTGGTTCATAAAGTTGCAATGCTCTAAGGGGAATGCACTGAGTGAGGCGGCGCGAGTTGCGATTCTCGACGGGTTGGTGTAAACCAGTTTGCACTTGTAACTCTAGCCATCTTTCTCAATGCAAGCCTCTTGAGTTTAGTGCATCGTAACTGTGTGAACCAGCACAAATCCAGCTTACATGAATGTTAGTTTTCTTTAGGGCGGACTTTGTAGAATTGCCCCAGCTTTTTGGGAATAACTTTCAGTTTGTATGACGTCAGACACCTGTCAAATGGGTTGCACCTCATGAGCATAGTCTGCAGGAGCCCCAAGGTTTGTCCGAACGCGTTTGGGTAGGACAAGTTTAAAATAAAGTATACGGTCATGCACACAAGAGGCGCGTTCCAGGGAGCATTCAGGCGCCAGGTCAATGGAGGGCAGGCAAGCTTTTTCCTCCGTCATCACACTACATGGTCCACAATAGGCTGGCTAGTTGCGTATCACTCCTTTATTAAAACAAAAAATTCCAACATTACATTAAAACTACAACATAAATAAAACTACTGACTTAAGATTTTGATTCACCGACACACCATAACAAAGTTGCTTCACTCATGCTGATGAGAGCAGACTCTGCCATTTTTAAACGAAGGTAGCTCTCAATTTCCATAAAACTCCCCTGTTGATCGTGTTACGGACTTGGTATAGCTTAACTTCCATGTCATCAAACGATGTCTCAAATCTCAATTCTGCCTCCAGCGCAAGCTTTAATAGAAAAGCATACAGAGCAGTCAACCAATTACTAAAGCTTGACTAAATACATTCAAAAGAAAGACCATTTACACTCGCAGCTACAACTCTAGCTTTCTCAATCAGCCACCGTGAAATATAATGCCAAGTTTACCGGATGTCTGACATGCCTAAAAAACATACAATAATAGAAATGACCGGAGCAGCTGCATAATCTACCTCAAACATTCTAGGTCTGGAACTATTAATTATGGGCGAAAAAAGTGCAAAGTATAGCAGGCTGTTAATTATCCTAATAAATAGATAATACAAAAATATGTGAATTAGGTCATAAAACAGCCGATACTAGGCTACAAAAAGGATCAATCTCGTTTAGAAAATCCTTACAACTTCTCTGTTAAAAAAGTATACGTGGAGTTCATCAGGTATAGCGGCTCTCCGAGCTCTAAATGTTGCCTTGAGCAGGCGTTTCATCCACGGCATGTCCAGAGATATGGGGTCGTTCACCGTGTCTTCAATTGCCTGGGAGTAATAAGAAAAAAACATGTAAAAATGTCACTAAACCCTACACAACATTATACGGATATTCGAAATATGATAATGCTGATGTTAAAGAGTATAAAGAGTAAAGAGTATAATGAACAATTGATCGCAACATTTTTAATTTCTCGTATACTAACCGGTCAGGGATTCGTGTGAAGCAGAAGAGTGCCCACACAGAATGCACCACCCAAGAGGCACACGGTCGTGATTGACGAGCTCCACAATACGCCTGAAGACGCTGCATTCTGCACTCAGTGCAGCGGCCCCTCAGGATGCCCGAGATGACATCGGGAACGGTAGAACATGCCATACCCCTGTCGATGTATAGATTTATGCGACACCTGTAGGGGAGTCCTGGCCGAAGTAGCACGCTTCCTCGGTCCAAGCTTGGGCCAGACTGGCGAGCTAGAGCCAACTTGGCTTAGGCCTGGCTAAAGCTTGCGACAAACTGGCTTAAGTATGAGCCGGGAAAGTGTGCTCACTCATATAAAAGACTCTACCTCTAGTCAAAATGCGATATCCAGAAGCACGCATGGTCAACATCCAAGTGAAGAACAACCGCCGATTACTTCCGCTACTGTTCGCGTTACGGATTGACAGCAACTGTGCGATGCTACTCATGACCGTACTCGTTATTTTGAACAATGGTTAATTAATGACGGCTTCTTATCAAGCACGGCATAGCACTGCCATCGAACTAGTTGATACGAGCGCCGCTAAAACATACATTGTTAGGCGTGATAAAGCGGTCGAGGCGGCGCTGAACGAGCAAAAATAGAGATACACAATTGCGCTACCGAAATCGCTACCCCGACAGCTTTCGCGACCAAGGCTGTGTGCCGGTCAGGTTGCTCCACGTGCTCCGGCACATGTGTGTTTTTATAACGACACCGGCAGAGCAAGGGCAGTTTTGTAGGAGACTAACTGTTTCAACAAAAATTATTCACGCGTGCTAAAACATAAAACCGAACATAGCGAATAGACAAAATATAAGAGCCCATTTTAACGAATGTAGGACACGAGCGGGGGCGTGTTTATCCGAAACCTGTTTTTTCGTGCGAATTTATTAAAACAGAGCCACGTATATGTGGGGTTAATACTTACCTTCAAAGCGTGCCAAAGTCTTGTCGAGGTGCAACGCTTCAGTATTACTTGTCCACCTCGTTTTTCTGAGGAACACTGCGAAAATAATTCGGCCGG